>WYDI02018544.1:0-23913 GCA_009867235.2 Psittacus erithacus
TAGTGACAGGACAAGGGGTAATGGGTTCAAACTTAAACAGGGAAGTTTAGATTGGATATAAGGAAGAAGTTCTTTACTGTAAGGGTCGTGAGGCACTGGAATGGGCTGCCCAAGGAAGTTGTGAATGCTCCATCCCTGGCCGTGTTCAGGGCCAGGTTGGACAGAGCCCTGGGTGACATGGTTTAGTGTGAGGTGTCCCTGCCCATGGTAGGGGGGTTGGAGCTAGATGATCTTAAGGTCCTTTCCAACCCTAACTATTCTATGATTCTATAATAGCATAAATCAAGTAGAAAAATGCAAAAGGTAATTATTCCACAGGGAAGGTAGCAGAGGAATGATCGTCTTGTTGAAGTGCCCAATAAAATATGTATCAATTATGTATCAATTAGGGAACAGGTTTATCAAAAATCAATTGACTCCATCCTCCTATAGGCTTCAAATATTTAGCATGAAAATATGCCCTACTTTTTAGTGATTCCAAAGGGGTTGAAAGATCCTCAAAATCCATAAGACAGATAAGACATCAGAAAGGCAAATGCTAGCCAGATGGATATGTGCAGACCTTCATTACAACCATCTCATAATTAGGTAGCTACATTAAAGAGAACTGCTCAAGGCAAGAACCGTGAAGAGCTACTTTGTCATCTCACTTCATCAACACCCACTTTCTTTGATTACAGCTGAAAGGACAGAGGAGCCAAGTTTATACCTGGTATATTGAACACCCTGAGTCTTTACTCAGGAGGAAAGTGACTCTAACATCTCTTATCAATAACTCTGCAGAGATAAGACTCTGATTTGAACCTCTGGCTCATTGTCAGCTTTGTGCATGTTAGAGAAAATTACTCTGGGCAACTGCACTGGTGGGTTGTATTATCATGTGAATTCAGTCTCCAAGCTCCCTGAGCAATACAGTCCACCAAAACAAGGATGTGACTGGTATTTACTTCAGCCTGCAAACGAATAAAAGCAAAATGTCATCCAGTGCTTCAGAATGAAAACAAATTCCTTTGGACCAACTGATCTGATTTTATCAGCATTGACTCAAGTGGCAGGCCAGGGTGAAAATCTTCTGAAATTTCTGTGTTGGAGCAGAAGAGATTTGCCAGTCAATACAGAAAAAACTCTACCCAACATTTATCTTCTCTGGCAGATTAGACAGTAGAATCCATAGGTGAAATTCCATGGCTTGTGGTATCCAGAAGGTCAGACTAAATGATAATAATGGTCTGTTCTGAAGCAAAAAAATAGCCATGGCTGTTACCACAGATAACATGCTATTTTAAAATTGACTGAAAAATGGTGAATTGAGTGAAGGAAGGAATATTGTAATAAGAGTGGAACAGATAATTTAATCTTTGTTAGCAATTCCCTAGTCTTGCTAGATTTTGTCCCAGCTTTGAAAGAGAAGAAAACATCACAATCCTTTCCATTCCTCCACAAAAGCTCTGTTTCAACATGAAGCAAAAAAAGAGTGACCTCAGCTCTGCACAGCTGGATCCAAGGGCTGGGACTGCAGGTTGAAAACTCATAAATTAGTAAAACATTTTAGTTGTAACATATACCAAAGAATAGCAGATTTGAATAGGCATTTGCATTGCAAAATCTCTTAAAATCTTGTTGTACTTTTTTTCCAGAGCTTTGGTTAAATATGTATTTGATAAATTTTCATGAATCTTATTCATAAATTTTCTGCACGCAATGCAATCAAATATTCTGTTTCATTTATTATTTGATACTGTTTAGAAATATCTGCAATGGATCATTTTTGGTATTTATGTGCATACATAATTCATTGCAGGCCACACTCAGTAATATATATGAATTCTAAGGATTATTTCTCTTTCCCATACGAGATCAAGGAGTGACTAAACTCTTCATACCCTGCTATTGTGAAATATAGTAAACACTTGCCTCTGTTGCACAGGCAGTGAAGAATCCCAGTAGAGGAGTGCAGGGCCATTTCAGAGCTGTTCTTCTATATCCTCCCCCTGCCCACCAATGGTCCCATGCTGCAGATCTCGCTTTTTATGGGTGAAACTCTCCATCCTCCCTTACTGGATCCAGACACCCTCAAATACAACTGGGGAGCCTCTTAGCCTGGGGCATTGGCTTAACAACAGAACTGGTGTAAATTCTAGTTACAGCTTCTGCATTGTTAGCAAGCTACCTAAAACTTGACAGCCTTTTTTTTTTTTGCTACATGGGGTAGCTTGGACTCACAAACTACCTCCTATTCCACAGGTGAGGAGTGAAAAAATGGTTATTAAAATAGCAAGCACAAAACAACAGTGTATCTTCACTCTGTGTAAAGTGAAACGTTAAGAACATAAGACCAACCCTTTTCATTCCAGGCAACTGCACTACGGAGTTCCAGCTTACAATGATCCACAGCATCCCTGTCCCACATTTATCACCCTAGGCACCAAGAAAAACCTAACCAAATGCTGGATCCCTGAAAGAACTTATCAGACGCTACTAGAAGAGTGTGTCATAGGAAATCAAAACACCTTCCCCACTTTCATCTGCAAAAACAAGCTATGCATCAAAGCACTCCTCCTCAGTCCCTCCAGGTGACCAGCAGAAGCCTTGAAGCAATAGAAAAGCAATGGCAGTTTTAACAGGACAGACACTCCCAGAGCAGGGTTTGATTCATCTAGAGACTGAGGAGCTCAAAGCCAGTTTCTGTGTGCACAGCTCAGAAATGCTTGTGGTGAACTTAATGAAAGGGTTTTCTTGATGAAAATTGGCAACTGGTGACAAGTTCAGTGATTTTGAAGGGATGTGTTGTGAAGCAATATGCAAACAGCATCAGCAAGGGCTTACACGGATTTTATGTTTTTCTCTGCCTGCATAACAATCCTGACTAGGTAAAGATAATAATAGCTGTCTTTGAAGGCACACATCTCAGCTAGGAGATTTACATATTTGCAACAGCACAGACTAATTTCTTTTAAGAGGTTTAACTGTCAGTGGTTCAAAAACCAGAAGAGATAGGTATCTATTCACTCACATGCCACAAAAATCCTTGTGAAAAATTGGTGACAGGTTCTTTTTTTTTTTAAAAAAAGGCAGTAAGATACAGCACTGATATCACAACCTTAGGCTCTCACTCATTTCAAAGGATCCATCAGCTTCATAAACTCTAATAGAGACAAAAATATTTTAACGCAATTCATTTTAGCTAAAGTGGAAAAGCAGCTAAAAAAGTGACAAATATTATGTTCTCATAATTGGAAATTGAGCCATTTGGCAAACTGTGATGCTCTTGTTTCTCTCTTTGGCAATCAGAAGACAAAACACCAGCTATTTTCTCTAAAAAAGGAATAACAGGCTAGATGTTAATTCTTGAACCCTGTGGCTCACCAGGGACTTTCATACTGCAGATGACTCACACAGAGACAACTTTTATCAGTGCCGACTCTAAGTTGTCCCTTAGCAGCACACTGTCAAGGTCCATGAACAAAATCACACCCTTACTCTTTTTTTCAAGTTATTATGCATTTGCAGGGTCCTTGGAATAGCCTGGCTGTGCTCCAGTGCTTTGGAGCTTCAAAACACAGGCAGAGCTCCTGGACCTTTTCACTTCTACTGAACACAAAGCAAACTGGGCTTGTGGCTCTCCTCCTCTAGTGCAAAATGAACAAGAAAGATTAGGTAGATTTGATTATGCTGTGCCATGTTTGCCTAATGACCGGAACTCTATCTGGTTTCCCAGTTCTGCAGCTGGAGAAATAAAAAAACCCACATATGTAACTGCACTTGAAAACAAAGTAATGTGCTGCTTCATTTATTCTTTTTTCTTTTTCTTCTTTTCCTATTAGCCATTTTACACTAATGATGTGTTTTCTAAAGGATATTATGGCAAGATGTGTGCTCTTGGGAAGAAAAAACCTCTATACAAAACACGCAACCACAGAATCTGTATGCTAAGCAGTAAAAGTAAGTTGGTTGACATTTTTAGTTCTAGCTTTTGCTCTCACAAAGATCATGATTTGGAGACAGTTTAAAAACACTCAGATGTGAGCATCAAAAAACAGAGTGAGACAAAACTGCATTAAAGCTGGTATCAAGTTGGGTCACATCCTCACCAGTTACATTTTATAAGACTAAAATTCTTGCTAACAAGTTCCAGTTAGCATAAGTAAGGATGCTGTAAGAGTAAAATCAGTGGGATTACTGCTATCACAGGCCCAGGGACTGCATCAATACTCATGTACAGCTGAAGTCAGATAGGGCTCTTGGGCTGTTTGAAGGACTCTTTTTGAAGTTTGGTTCATTTGGATGCTTCTAGTAGCAAGGTTTGCTCTCTCCTTGTTGTGGCACCAAAGTCTGCTCATCAAAAGCAGAGAAGAATGTATGGGTCCAGCAACCAGTCTTTCTGAGTTTTTAACATTCTAAAGCTAAGGTTATAGCAGCAAGTACAGTGGGACCACAGTGGTGAAATATTTAACTTGGGGGCTTTTATTCCTTTAATTATGTCCTCCTTCAGAGAGATTTGCTTGATTTCTAATATAAGACACACACTATATAAATAAAAACATTGCTTCTGACTTTAGGGAGAAGCATTTCTAATCTTGTTTCTTCAGAAACACCTCCACTGCATGTGAAAGGTAGCAATTAGCAGTCAGGTTTATGCCAGACAGTGACAGCACCCTTGCCTGCCTGTGTCACCCCAAAACCTGCAAATGGATTTGGGCTGGGGTCTGCTACTCCCATCCAGAGCACTCCATATTTCTCTGAGGCAAGAGTGACAAGTTTCACACTGGTTTACGGGTCTGCAAAGAAAACTAGAAAAATATGTCCAATGCACACTCTGTTAAATCTTCAAGCAAAACTGACTCTCTCACTAGGAGGAAAACAAAGCTCCAGATCACAGCATCAGAACAGTCCTTAGCAGGGCTTTTTCCTATTCCTTCTACCCTTTCAGGAAATAAAAAAAGCATCTGTATCAGCTTGGAAAATGGAAGGACACTCACCAAGGACATGTCTACTTTGAATGAAGTACAGGAAATAGAGTTATCTCAGGACTCATCTCAGTGACTTTAGATGCCTACATTTCTGGAGGTCAGTTGCTTACCCTTGGCTCTGTTTTCAGTCAGTAAGACTGTCATATGAGTTTCACACCATTAAGAATGTCTATTTCTGTGGCCAGAATCAATTTGGTTCAGCCTAAGATTGTTAAGGGTGGTGGAAGGGCCGGATCTTAAATAGTGTTAGTCTCTGCATCAGCTACTCAGTGAGTATAGACAACTAGCCTATTTTATACGCTGTGTTTTGAACAGCTAAAATAAAATGAAGTGAATTCCACCAAATATTGTTCCTGTTTCATACTAACTGCTGCTGTCCTTGCCCAAGCACCAGCCTGGGACCTCCCAAATTGTTGAGGAGATTAGAAATGTGTGTTCTGTTAGGGTTATGCCTCCAGATCATTTGGTACTTGTAAAAATCCTGCCTAGTTTCAAGCCTCTGCCCAGACTGGACAGATTTTGGTAATTTTTAAACATTTGCAGAACTTTCAAAAAAGCCCTCCAATTATCGTGCTGCTGAGAAAGACTGAAAATCCCAAGTCCAATGTTGGTGTCAGTTCCAGCTATGTAAGCCAATGGACTGACACTGAGATCAGTTAAGGTCAGCAACTTAATTTTATCACAACTTCAACCCTGTTTGCCACTCTTTCTCATAATGACTTCAGTATTTTTCCTTCACCTGGTTATTTAGTATGTCTCATGTACTAGAAAGAGAGGGCATTTTGTACTGCCCATAAAAACCTGCTATGCTCTTCTGGTATATTTTACATACAAATAATCCAAGGCACAGAAAAACTTTAGTTAGCTGCTTCTTCTCAGTTTAAACGTCATGTCTCAAATTATCACAATGAGCAATCAAGCACGGATAGAAAATTTTCATTTTAATTACATTCAATAACTCCTCTAATTTCTGTGTTATTAATTTACTTCCAGGCATTACTGGAAACCACATTATTGGATTTAGTGTTGTGACAGGAGTACAACATGAATAAGCTCCACAGAACAACAGGACTGCAGGAAACTAAAGGAAGATTCTTGTTGTCCTCTTTTCTGAGCAGTACAAGCCTTAGGCAATTTTGTGGTTGGCTCTTTCATCAGTTTCACCTAACACCTTTGAACATGAAGCCTACATTCAGTTTGCATTCATGAACAGCAAACATTATAACTTTCAGACCATAAGTATCCTGGTCAAGGCAAAAAACCTAATGACCATTTCTACCATGTAAAAATATGCTTGCAGGGGAAGTGCAGACAGACTCCCCTCACAAAGAAAACTACAAAGACAGAAATGAGTAAATAGTGTAACAGGGACTTTTCAGATAAAACTGAAAGATGTTCATGTGGCCAGATTATTAAAATTGACATGTCATCAGTGAGACATGCCCTTCATCCAGATCCCCGAGTCAGGAAAATTCATAAACTCACACTTGAGGTTCCATATATCCGTAAGAGCTGTGGATGACTATGAGACTTGCTTTAGGTGTTTTTCTGAATAGGAATAGGCTTCCTTCCAGCCATGACATCAGAAAGTTTTTAAAGCTGACAGTGAGAATTGCTGGGAAATCACATGGTAGACTGAGGTCCTGTTCGCTAAGGCAGTTGCCATCTTTGGAAAAACGTCTTGGAAGAACTCCAGCATTGTGACAACAGCTGCCTGAACATTTACAGCAATGCATGTGGTTGTAGAGTGGGCAACAAGGAACCGTTATGTGCTGAAATGGGAATCACATAAAAACAGTACAAGATTTGAGGTCCAGGGTGAAGTATGTGATACTGCATAAACAAATCCTGTGGGTGAGTTTATCCAAGAATTTTCTGATGTTTTGAACAAGGCTGTTCTTGTGCCAAAGGACCCTGATGGTGCTGCTGAACTAGCAATGCTACTGATCTTCAGGTAGCAAGCGGGTTTAAGGATGTAAAGGAGAAATAGGCAAAGACAAATTACTGGGAGCAAAAGGAAATTTCAAAACAGCAACCATAATGTTTCCAAAAAAGGTGCATTTTGACATCATTCTTCTTCCCTGACTGCTTATCGTTAGTGATAGTGGACTCCCTACGTGGCAGAGCCATGAACTGTTTAGTGCCAGATCCTGCTACAGAAGAAAATAATTTTAGGGGGTGTACAATGTCAGAATCCATCCCCTGGGAAAATGACCTTGTGTTAAAAGGAACAAATCGCCTTCTCTAAATGCTAGATTGTATTTTGTCCTTCCTGAGAAAGTATTGTTCCCTTAAGTACTGTTTTTGAAGGGAATTAAAACAATCTATGTGAAGTAATCAAGAAGGCCATGAAGAAGTTGCTGACCTTGGGAAAGGTGAAATGCCAGAAACAGGAAAACCTCAGGTTCAGGTCTACTTGGAGAGCCAGATAACAGCAGCTGAGTCATCAGTTGGAAGAACAGGTTTATCAATACTAAGATGTTTTGCCAATTTATCTTCTCTGTGCTTTACTTAAGACCAGAGAGTCTACAGAAACTTGGCAGAGACTAACAGGAAGAAAACAGACTATGTCACTGATAATCTCATTGACACACAGAAAACCTGAACAGATCAGCCTGCCTCTTTCTACTCAAACTGACATAAACCATTAACAATGTCATCCACATTGGCTTTTAAACTGTTTTTAACCATTTGCCTTAAGCAGTAGTCACTTGACATTGGGTGAGTACTAATTGTGAAAGCAGACATCAAGATCCCCAGTGCCTCACTTATTAAATGGATAACATTGATACTAGTGATGGAGAAGACCTCAGGGATGATACAGATCATCCATCTTCCCTGTGCAGATTGCCTCAGCATCATACCCTTCTCTTTGTTGGGGGAGTGCAAGCAGTAGCACACCTGGAGCTGGACTTGAAGACGAAAAGGCAGTATGAGATGATGACATGCTTTGGAATATTTGGGTGAAACACACTGTAGAAGTACAAGCAATTACTTTTACTGCATATTTTGGCTTTTTATTCTAACACACAGATGAGGTGTGTTCTCTGTTACATGCTGGCTTACTTTTTTAAATGCAGGTATAGGACCTCCAGGAACAGGCACATTTTCCTTCTTGCGCGAATAGTGGGTCAGTGTTTAGTTTTGCACTTCATAGCTGTTTAAGTCCCATGTCTTCCTCACTCATTAGAGTACTTGTGCTAATTAAGTATCACATGCCGAGCTGGTTATAAAACACTCATTGTCTCCTTCATGAATGTAACACTGTATGTGCTTTCATGGTGTATTCAAGGGCTTTGGTGTTTCTGCACCTGTACATTAATGACACATTTTAAGTGACTTTTTCCTCCTGTTTTCTGCCATTAGTCACTTTACAGTGCTTTGAAGAGAAAGGCTTTCAATGCACTCCCACAGGCACAGGGGGTGACAGGCACTAGATAATGGCTTTGACAGCTTTCAAACAGGTGTCATGCAGCAGTAACTGGAAACCCAAATGTCCATGGTATGTCCCTTATAACAAGGTGTCACTACGGCTCTCCTCTGCTAAGCAGCTTCATTTAGTAAGTCTCCTGCACATACTTATTTTTCTACCATGGACTCATTATTTGGAATAATACTTGTTCCTTCTGTTGCAATAAAATTATGAGTCACCACTTATCTGGGGATGTAAAATTACCCCCCACAAAAATCAGAAGAAAGTTTCAAAATGAGCAGGCATGGGAACAGCACAATGGATCCATAGACTGCTAACTCACAGGGACATTCTGCCAGAGCTTCTTATGTTGATGCAAAGTTTCCCTGCAAGTTTCTTCTCCAAAGAACATAAAGGCTCTTGTGGAAAGGATTGAGTGAGGCATTAGTTTGAACACAAGTTCACACCACAACTGTCTCTGCTCATGTTAGAGGTACTGTACTGCTTCTGTGACTAAGAGACGAAAGTAGAAGAAAGATGAGGGTGTGGGCTCAAAGTTGATAATCATATATATGAGTATTAAGTTTACAGTGTTTATACTGAAGTCAGGACACCAACAAAGTTAGATACCAACTATGAAAACAATAAGTGGCCCATTAAACTGTCTTACAACCTAATGAAAAGCTGTAAGTTTGTGGTGAATCTGTGGATTGATTTTTTTTTGTTATAAGCCAACTGGAAAATGCTGATGAGAGAAGAGTCCTTTCTCTGCTGTTGCAATTATTTATAGTGTGTGGTTTCGTTATTTTTTTCCCTCCATTACTCCTGCGTTTTATTGCAGAACTGACTCATTTTCTCATTTAACAAAATCCAGCCCTCAAGCATCTCACTGGCCTCTAGAAAAGAATTAACTCAGTTGAAGTCAGCACTAAGGGCTTCAAGCAGGTGTCTAGAAGCAGGTGCGAACTGCTCTCAGTAATTACTTTCAGCTCTCAATTTGTCCTTCCATCTCTATTGGAAATCTAACCTTAAAATAACCAAATAGCATGTACTCCATGTCATCTTCAAAGCATGTCGAACTCAAAGCAAGAAAGGTTGCCACACAGTAACTCCTCCAACTTTTCCTGTCACTGAAAGCCCTTGCAGATGTTTCTGAGACGTAAGAAATTAGGAGCAGTAAAGGGTTTACCTGAGGTGTCAGAGTACTCTTGAGAGAGGCTATGACAACACAGGTCCATTTCAGAACTACAGCTGAGGAGTTTGTGTTTGGCCAGAATTAATGGACAAATCCATCAGCATTACCTGCTCACAGTGATATCCAGTGGAAAAAGACTTTAACAGAAGCCATAATGAACCTATATTTCCTTTCTTTCTCCAATGGGAATATATTTCAAGTTACTGTAGTTTAACAATAATACTGTTACTTGACAGTTACTTCACAATAGACTGTAGTCTCAGACACATTTTCTTCCTTTGGCAAATACATTCTCAGAGCAAAAATTACAAGGCAAAAAAAGAAATTACAGCTCTGAGCAATGTGATTACAGCAAAGATAAGCAGGAATTAGACCATACAAAGAATGTAATTTTAAGCTTTTACGATCACAGACTAGATGTTGCAAAATGCCTATGACAGATTATATTAACCACATCTTGGCTGCACACAAAGAACAGTGCTTTCTCATCCTTCTGGCTGCAGTAGGGTTCTAATCTTTTCCCATATTAAGATGGCACATTTTTGAGGACACCTTGGTAGCTGTAAAATGGTGTCTTGGTATTGGATTTGAATATTTGATACTTTTTTTAGTGATTTTTTTATTGAGGAAAATATCAAAAATTTCTCTTCGGCCTCAAAGCTGGAATTTTATTGAATTTCTACCATCCTGATCTGAAGTTTTCAGCTTATTTGGCTTCTCCTACCTTATAATGCATGAAGACTGTTTAAAAATCTAGCTTTTGCATAGGAAAATGAAACTGTCATCATAAGCCTAAAAGTACTTGACCAGGCTTTCTAAATTCAGGGATTCTAATTTGCCACTTAAAAAAACCCACAGAAACTCTGGACATTATACTAAAAGGGTTTCTCAAAATTCTTGAAGCTTCTTCACAGCTGCGTACGATCCTAAAAAGTATCCAGCCAGAAATGTCTTAAATCCAGATGCATTGAAACCTTTCATCTTTCTGTGACCTTTTTTTATAGTTAGGCTTTCTGAACACTGATTCAGTCAATTAACTGAAAAGTATTTGCTGAAAAAATCAATCACTTGCTGTTCTATTTTAGCTTAAGTTGGTTATGCCATCCCCAGTTCCACAATTAAACACCCACGGGGAGGTTAAATCAAGCAAGGCACAAGCAATGTATCTGATAGCATCATAGCAGCATAGAATGGTTTGGGTTAGAAGGGACTTTAAAGATCATCTAGATCCAGACCCCCTGAGACACATGCCCATGGCAATCCCCTGCCACTGATGAACAAGGTCAGGGTTCAGCCCAGGCTCTGCCTGGACTCATTCTCCCAAATGACCCTCTTTAAACCTCTAATGTCTCTTCCTGACAGTAAGCAGCTTTATTTTTCACATGTAGGAAATATGAGTGAGACAAGCAAAAGAAACCCTTGAAGCACAGTGGATAGCCAGCCAGTTTTCAAAGTATGGCACACCCTGCTATGAAGCACAGAGACAGATCTGTCAGGACTTGTCCATTTAAAAGGTCATTAACCAGCCCAGCCTTCATGTTTAAGCCCATGGTTGATAACAGCACTGCCAGGCTTACAAAATGAATTACAATGGTAGCTATAATAATAAATAGTGTGCATTTTCAGTGTCTAAGCACAGCACAACTCAGCACATGTGTTTCTGTAATTGTAATATGCTGCAAACATTCACCACATTCAATCACCTGCTGAAACCTACTGCAACTAGCACAGCAAGGCAAAAAGGAGGGAGGGTGCACCAAGGCCAGTGAGTCTTAGTACAGACACATGGGCATGAACAAGGACTGCCAGACCCTGGTACTGCTGACGGGACCTCCTCCTCCTGGGGGGGATGTTTGTTGTCTTTTTTTTTTCAACAATTGGACTTCTGCTGAAGATGAAATCTCTTCTCAGAAGGAAACCTTCTGCAGGTCTTTGAGGAAGCAATGTTTCAGTAATAGCAGCAGTCAAGTTCTACAATGTTTGGTGCTACAGAATTACATGTAGGTAAGGTCACTGGAAGTGGAACTGGAAGTGGTGCTTCAGCAGTCAAGGTCAGGTGCTTGCTGGGTTTAGGTTGAACTTTAATATAAGCGAAGAGGTTGCACTTTCAAATTGGTCTGGCTGGCTGTGACACAGAGCTCTCATTCTATTCCAGAAAGAAATACTACAGGTACTTGTAGCGTTATAGGAAGGCTGAATTCCCAAAATACTGGCTGAATAACAAAAGCTATAAATACCAGTAATGACAAGGTATTCATTGATATATTAACCAACACATTTCTTCATCACAGTTACAGGCAGTCAATGAGATGTTACACTGTGGGATTTCAGCACATGAAAAGGGCATTAAGAGAGAGATGGTTAATGGAACAGAATAATAGAAAGTAGCTGCAGAATGATCACAAATTGGTTCAACCTACATTTAAAATCAAAGAATAAATAGGAGTAGGTCTTTAGATAAGGATTTGGATTTCAGAAAAGCAAATTTAAACAAGCTAAGGAAGCTGATTAATAAAATCAGTTGGACTGAGGTGATACAGCAGCTTGGCTGTGGAAGAAGAAAGGAATTTTCAACTGTTTGAAGAGCTAAAAGTAATAGCAATATTTACCCTCAGCCAGAAGGAAAACTTATAGACATGGATTCAACACTTACATAAATAATATCCTCCTTTAAAAGGATATTAAAAACCATATTATACACTTGAAAAAGGATATAAGCAAAAGACATAAAAAACATCTTGCAAGAACCAGAGAGGCAAAAGGACAGAAAAGTAAGTAAAGCTAGATTTCATAGGTTAAGACATATAAGGGCAAAAAACCGGAACTGCCAATTGATCTCAGCTAGATCCTGCAAGGATACAAAACCAAACAACAAAATGCTCTTTGGAAATATACAGTAAAAGGAAACAAGGAAAAAAATTTGCTTGCTAGTCCTGATGATTGGGTAACCTGTAGATTACAGATCTTCTAGGTGCTATCCCAAAACTAAAGGAACAATTTACCCAGATTTTCAATAAGCGTGAATGCACTGACAGTGAAGGCAATATATAGCATGGGAATGAGGATATGGAACTTAAAGCTAGTCCCTGAAGGAAAGAGCAAAACTAAAGAAGGGTTCCAAATGAGTATGGGAAGGGAGTGGGAGCAATCTCCAGGCCAGAAATAAGGTTTGGTACATGATGTAGGTGCATTTGTGAGTTATTTTTAGGAAATCTCCAAAATCAAATGTGGTACTTTCTAAATGGATACTACTTATAAGAAGAAAGGAAGGGGGACAGAGAATCAGAAAACTTCTCCAAAAATGATCCAAACAAATATTATTTGACTATGATAGTATGGCTTTACCTACTAAACTACTAACCTAACTACTACATACAAGTGTCTGCCACTGGTTTTCTTGCTGCTCCTGGCTGTGCTGAATTCCAGCTAGTTCTGTGAAAAGCCCAGGAACAAGGAAAGCACAGGAAGAAAAAGCATGTAACTATGTCATGTGTGTACTACCTGGTTGTATTTTTACAGGACTTTTCATTAAAGTATTTTTCTGTTGCTTTTTACGTCACAGCTTGCTGAAAATATTACTGCTTTCAGAAAACAGAAGCGTCTGAATAAGAGTTACTTGTTTGTCAAACATGACAAGAGACTTTCTGGCAATACGCCTGGATAGATGCCTGAACATACTGTTTTGACCTCAGCTGATCCTGCTTTGAGCATATGGGTTGGACTAGAGCCTTCCTGATGCCTCTTCCAATCTGAATTACCTGATGGTCCTGTGAGGCTAAAATGCCTCAATACTTCCCAGTAGCAAAAGCAGAAAGATTGAGCTTTCACAGCAGGGGGGTGCCCTCTGCCCAAGCACACAAAGTGAGCCCTCTCTCAGGCACTCCTGTGTAATTTCTGTCCCACCTTTCCAGGGAAGTATGCCTACCAGCTTTTTAAGGGACCTGTGAGACCCAACTATAATGCTGGGCAAAGGCTTTTAAGGTTACACAAAGTGAGCAGCAAGAACCATGACAGCAAGCAAAGCTGACCTCTGTCAAACACCTCTCTGAGTACAGCACAGTATCCAACGAAAAGTAATCTTCAGGGTACACTGACTCCCATGTAGTACCCTGGCTGGACAAAAAGTAAAGACATGTGAAAGTAACTTGCACTCATTCTTCTCTCTGCAGACATGTGCTTCCACCCTGAGTACAAAAAGGGGGATGAGGAACAGTACACTGCCTGTCTCCTTCCTGAAACTGCCCTGCTGTCCCTGCTTTAGTAAGCAAGACAATCAAATAAATAAATCAAACTCCAGACTACAGCCCTACTGGCCTTCAGGGATAATATACTACAACAGAATAAATCTGAAAGGATTGTTGTCAAAGTGTGGCTCCCTGCCCACTGCTTCTCCAGGTTTGATGAGAGTGACCCACTGAGATGGTGAAAAGGGAAAACACCACTTCGGTCCGTGCAGCTTCCCTCCAATGAGCAACCCTATGATTGAAGCATCCTCTAACAATCCACTGGTGTACACTGTCTAGACAGATGCTCAAAGAAAGCTGAAGAAATACTGCAATACACCCAAAAGGTTAACCCCCTCCGCCCCCAAACATATTCTGAAAGTGACAGTAAATTCTGCATCCTGCCTGAGAAACCGTCGGTGCATATATTCAACAAGAGCTTTCTTGGCTGCATTTGCAAGAGTTGGTTGGTCTCCAAGACTTATTAAGTCCCAAGGCTGTGTTCAAAGAGTCAGGAACAAAACAAAGACCAAGACCTTTCTGATAAAGAAAAAGAAGGCCCTGACTGAGTGCGTGTTATGGGATCTGACCCCTGGCACAGCAGGTGTTTATTTCTCTCTTGAGGCTGGGCTTCAGCATGGCTAAGACTTGTTTTCCTGGAAAGTGTAATAGGCTTCTTAACTGAACAGGAAAAAAGACCTAAAGCCATTTTTCCAATGAGGTGTGGGTTACAGAGAAAAACTCCCTTACCAAAATTCTGATCTTGATTTACTATTTTTATTATTGGACAAAATTAGTAAATTCTATTCTTCTCCTACCACTTGTCTGCATGGCTTCACCATTAATTTCTGTATCCTTTTCAGCTGTTCAGTGCGTCATGAGTGCCACTGTTGAGTACTTGATGACCCTATGGTCTTTGGATATAATGCCTAAACTATATATCCAATGGCCCACTGTTATAGCATAGCCAGAATTGCTCATTGCTCCAAAACGGTTCAGTTCATTTCAGGAACACCTTCATGACAAACATTTCTATTTCATCTATTAATAATGAAATAGCTCGAAGGTAAAAACCAAAATCCCAAATACTGGAAATTCCCTCGAGGTAAAAATTTTGTTTTCCCATCATCTCTACCTTTAATTGGTCAAACAGAAAATGAAAACGAAAACGTCTCTGCAAAGGCTTCTCACTTTGGCACAAACGCAGTCTCATTATACCACAGAGTCACAGGGCTCAGTAAAGTGGCTGAAAGCATAGGTCAGGCTGGATTAGCTGAAGTGGAGCCCAGCCAGAACACAAATGCTAAAACTAAGCTTGTAGGAAATGTCACTGGATCTTTAATTATTAAAGGTAGGCAGCGTCTTGATCCCTTGTTGTTGAGAAAAGCAGATTATACACATGCATGCGGAGATGGGGTTTATACCTTTGTGCAAAATTCAGTTGTGCTCACAATAAATTTTACAACATGGTCAGCTACTCACTATCATCCCCCTCCTAGAACCCCTGATTGTGTCAAGTCACCAGATTTAGAAAGGACAGTTTTCAATTCTATTCTAAATTCAATCCTTATTTCTTTTTAAAATTTGCCAGCTCATTATAACATAAAAATACTCCCTTTAGGACTGAGGGGGTTTTTTCAGAATTAGAAACACAAAAAATTATTTCATAGCTGCAGGAAAGCACACTTTCTGAGATGAGGCTTGTTTACATAAACACATTATTCAAATGCAATGGCAGCCTCCTTCAAACAACTGGAAGGTTACACTCAGGAAACAAGGTCCTAAGATTGCTTAACCTCCTCAGAGTAAAGAGCTATCACCATCTTCCTGAAACCCACTGCTCTCTCTCAACGTTTTCAACAGTGTGCAGCTGAGGGGTGGAGGAAGGTGTGAGTGAAGAAGCAGGCATCTTGGACCACGTCCCCAGAACATGGTATAGCATGGGATCATATGGGTTAGTAGAGGTACACAACATACAGGTGGAAGGAAAGTGGAATACAGTTAACTAAAACCTGCAGTCTGCAATCAGTTGCTCATTCCAAGTGATTTCCATTGCTGTAAAATGAGGGTAGGAGACACCATGCCTATATGGGTATGTGTTAGCCTCATTTCCTTGGGGTGCAGATGACACAAAGACCACAGGGGAACTCAGTGTGCTGCTGGAGAAGCTTATGTGCTCCAAGCTGGTAGTTCAGATTTATATTCACGAGACCCTATTTGCACTTTCTTGTTCTCTGAAGTCTTCTTTTAGGAAAGCAAATATTACCGTTGTCAAATGAGGTATGTTGAGGTAAGCAGACTGCCATGGTCCTTCCAAGCAAAAAGAAGAAATTCACCTAGAGGGAGCTTCTGTCCCATTCTTACCTTTGCTGAACCATTTCACACTAGCACAGCCATTGGCTGTTTCTGGCCTTGTTTTTGTTGTCTAAGCTAGGAAATGGTAAATATTTAAATGTCTGAAGCATCTTCTAGCGTGAAAGGACTCGGCAACAGTGGGAACATGTAATTGAAAGGGTGTCTCATTTTCTGGTTTATTTGCTTGTGAATTGCTTGTGATCACCTGTTAAAACAAACAAACACATAACAAGACAAAACCGAAAATCTACCTCCAGGTGCACTTGCTGCTGGGAACTGGAGGATTCAAAGAAATTATCTGGACATTAAGCTTTTCCCTTTAATATTTTAACATACATCACATATAATAAACCAATGCTTCATTCTCCTCCTTCTTCTGTGGAGTTACCCAGCCAAAAACATTTCACCAAATCTAGAAAATGAGACAGCATAAATGAACTTTGTAACCAGGAAAAAGAAAGCTCAGCTATCCAGGTAGAGGGTTCAGCAGTTTCACAGTTCCTCTTAGGAGCGTCTCTGCTTTCCAGCCTCAAATCTTCAGGCTTTGAAACCTTCAAAGCTGAACTGGTATTTCAGTGTAGAGCAAAGAGTACGTATTGGCCTTGGGAGGAAAGCAAACTGGGTACAGTGGTCAATATCTGCTACCTGGGGTCTACATTATGGTGTTTCCATCAGATGGGCCAAATAGCTAGAACTAATAAACAGGTTTTTAACCTTTGGCTATATCTTTTCATTACTGCCTCTTAGGTTGGTATCATGCTGCTGCTGTACTGCTAGTTGGAACGCTGGAAACCTGTCCACCTCAGTCCAATCTCAAGCAGTAGCAGAATCATTGAGTTACAAGTTTTACTTGTGGCCACACTGGAGACACAATGTTGGGATATAAGAAATGAAACAATTGGAAATTGCACTCCATTTTACTCTGTGAATGTCAAGACTGGGTGAAACATTAAGGTAGGGTTGTTATAGCAACAGGATAGTTATCAAGAAAAACTCCGATTTTTGCAGAGAGTGTCTCGACAAGGCAAGGTTTGAGAAGCGAGGTAGCGTCTTTCAGTAACATAACTGATGCAATGGGAAAGAGAAATCAAACAAGGTTTTGGACAAATCAGCTCTTCTTGAACTGTTTATATTCTTGAAAGTTTGCCTGCTTTATGCAGTTATTTCAGTTGTCCCTCAAAAGAACTCGTTATCAAACTCTTCTCACCTATGTCTTCAGTCTGTCCTGGCTACAATGCTCCTGTGTCAGACAGACTGCCACACTGAGATACACAACTGCTTTCAGAGGTGCTGTGTAGTGGGAGACCGCAGTGGGAGACTAGTTAGCTATCAAAAAGAGCAGCTGGACAGAACTAATCGAAAATAGTATTTGTCTCACATTCATAGAGTCCAGCTCAATAGAAATACAATAACATTTTCACACTAGTTTCCATGACTAAATACATTCAGAAAAAAAAACCCAAACCAAACCAGAACCAAAATCAAAACCAACCAACCAAAACCCAAACAAACAAACTAAAACCACAGCACCAAAAATAACCCCAGAACCTGGAAATGACTAGCAAATTTATTTTTCCCTTTAGTTACTGTATTTATGAAGTGGTGCTGAAAAATCCTGTGGCAGGAGCTTTTGGTGGGCAAAAATTATGTGGACTGGAGGGAGGTATGAAAAAGAAGGTAAGACAGCCAATGCAGGGAAGGAAAAGAAGCAGTGTATCAAGGACCAGGGGTAAGATCATGAAACACAAAAAAGTTTAGAAAAAATTTAATGTCCAGCTGGTACAGCATGAAGTCAAGTCACTGTAGGACATAGGTACAAAGTCAAGAATGTGCAACACAAAGAATGCCTGTTCCACGTGTAGCTCTGCCCCTCTGCAGGGCTGAGTGATATCACTGCTTTGGTGATATCCAGCAGACCTATTAAATACAAAAGCTGAATTTGGTCTGCACTATACTTGTGTATCCCTGTTCCCCACCAAGAAACCTTGAGTTCTTCAAGACCATATTTAAGTTTATAGCCCTTGTAGAACCTGGTTTAATTAATTTTCCACAGAACCCTGAACGAAACAATAATTTTCTTATGTTTTCACATTCCTTCAATTTAGGTATTTGTCATCCCCAATGCCAACAAAGGGCTCTTCTACTTTGTCAAGCAAGTACCTCAGTGAACACTAAGACCCTGAGAGAATACTGACCAGAGCCCAGAAACATCCAGTGCACAGGAAGAAAATCCCAGTAGCAGAACCTGGTGAGGAGGAAATTCCCTCACTGGGCACGAACAATGAGATTCAGCTTTTGCACTGCAGACCTCTAAAATGCATACATGCATTCACAAAGACAAAGTGAGCCTCTAAGTGTCCACAGGCAGCATCACCCACATTTCTGCCAAACACAGCTGCCTCTAGATTTGGGCCCATGCCAGAGAAGCAATGTACCCTCCCACCTTTCTGCAGCATCTCAGTGTTGCTTCCTCTGTATCCCAGATGCTCACCTCAGGAGAAGAGGATGTGTAGCCATGTGTGGGTTGCAAAGGAAGGCCTGTGCTGGCTGCATTGGCTGCACTGTGAGCTGGGGTGGGAGTGTGAGGTTGTGGAAGGACAGTAGTGAGAGTCAGAGCCATTCTGGCTGCTGAGATTGGATCTTCTCTGGAAATGATTTCAAATGGCCTGGACACAGGAGCAGCACTAAGAATTTTGGCAGAGGCATCCAGTAAAGGCTGTGGTAAGTGGTGACTTTGATTAAGTAGTTTAGCTTAGATTACAAAACTGTGGATATGAGAAACCTCTCAAAAAACCTCTGCATGGGGAAAAAAGTACAGGAGATGCTTTGTGAGGAACAAGAGCCTGAAGTTATCATTGTGGAGTTGGGGTTAACCTGGGAAGGCTATGCAACCCTACTGCTGAACTTGTATGGGACACCACAAGGAGGATTAAACAGACTTTGAGTTTTCAAATCTCTTCACCATGTCAGCTCTCCTTACTCCACATTAGCAGAACAGAAGTCTGAAGCTGCATACCAGTCTGGCCGGTATTTCAGTCTCTGCTATGAACAAAGGGATAATGGGACTATTTTCTCTCAGCACTTGTTCTGCTGTTTGAAAACTACAACATTTAAGGCAATGGCATGAAGCCTTATTTAGCAGTAAAATGGAAAAGGTACAATTTTCTCTCCATCGTGTCTTCAAAAGCTATTTTTAGTTTAAACAGAGGGGGTAGTGCTTCAAGGGATGAAAGGTCAGTGAATCACTCGTACTCTTCCTTGCCCTGCTAATGGTTTTCTGTGTGGCATCTTTTAAGTGATCCAAAGTTTTCCCCACCTGCTGCCCTGGGATACCCTGGAGCAGGTTTATCTGATTTTCTTCCTGATCATCTTATTTTTACCACCAAAATGTGACCCCTACTTTATATGTATACACTGTTTATGCATAGGCTTCTTCAGCAGCCTTATTGGTATTCACTGTTGCTTGCTTTTATTCTACACTGAACTTGTGAAATTCAGAACATGAAGCATTTTTATAGTGTAACAGGACTCTAATAAATGATGGACTTTTATAAAAGACATGCTTAACCATGCTATCCAAAACATTCCTTTCATGTTTAAGTTGCATTTTTTAAAAGACTTTGACATGACTTTGTATGAATCAGTCAGGGTGTTTCAGAATTATGAGAATAGCACATTTAAATACTAAATAGTTTTGCTAGTTTATCTAGTACCTACATTTGCAATCTAAGCTATTTTCCTTGTGGAATAAGAAGATTACCAATAATTTTTAGTATGAATTCCCTTTATCATTTTTCTTTTACTTCTAGACCTTACTGTTGTTATCATCACCTTCCAAATATAGATAGATGCAGCAGTTAGCATTACTGACTATATATTATACCTGGAAATAAGCAATTAACTGAGGTGGGTTTTTTTAATCAGAGATTTAAAAAAGATGTGTTTTAAAGTGTGACGTTAGTCATCTAAGTGACCTTAGAAAAGCAAGACAGCAGTCTAATTCTGCATTCCTGTAAAATGGAATGCCATAAAATTCAAAGCTTATGTGAAAGCATCTAATATTACAAGGATGCCAAGTTCATCCACATCTCCCCTAAAGCAGTTTCCACCAAAAAAGCTGGCCTAGCATCCCCTTTTCTGAGAGTGGAAGTATAGCCAGATGATTTATTCCTGGAGTGAAAAATATTTCCATAGCTTCAAACAATATCAAGAGACATGACTACCTCGCTGCCAGCTCTGTGGGCAGTTTAATAACCCTGGTAATGATGTATTACTGCATACCAGAGGCTGGTGTTGACTTTGGATGGCTAATCTTGGTCTGCAAAGGGAAAGGCAAGCTCACTTGCCTGGCATCCAGAAGAAAGATGATGAACTCATACAGAGGGTACCAAGGCTTTGGTCTGGCTATCCCAGGGCATCCCAAGGTAAAGGGATGTGAGTGGCCTGGAAATACCCAGGGATGCAGACTTAGGCCCTGAGTAGTTTAATGATAAACTACTAAACACTACAAAGCTCTACAGCAACCCTGATTTATGTTATCTTAAGGTAGCCACCCCTCCAGATAATAACCTTCCTTCTCCTGCCTCTCTTCTTATTTTTTCTTGTCAATCACTTTCTTCTTTCTTAGAAGCAGTAGAGCCTTTTCCCTTATTTGAATGTTGAACTGTTTACCTACCTGCATCTGTTTTTTAAAAAGGAGAATCACTGTGTTTGAACTGAGTGTGAATTCCTGGCCTTCGATTACATACAGCACTCTGAATTTTACATAGGCAGTAAAAATTAAAACAATAGGTCTTTTTGGAGTTCTAGGCAAAGAAAGAAAAGGTTAAGATCCCTACCTGATCAAAGCTCTTAAAATGCAGCCAAACAAAGTATCTTATTGGGCTACCTGACTGACCTGAAAAACCACAATGCCTTTTCACTTAGCGTTGAGATATCCGAGAGACTGGCATGTGACTGAAAAGGTTAGAAGGAGGCGGTTTCCCATTCCTGCACTGGAAAACATCAGAATAGATGGATATTCACTATAGAAGTTTCTATTGATCACTGTGGCCATTAATCATACTTGTTCATGAATAATGTGTGTTCCGAAGCTTGAGACAGATATTTCCTATTAAATTGTAACTCAACCATGCAAGTCTGGGGGGAAGCAAAACCCCTCTCATTGATTGAGGACATTGTGGCATACAGTTCTGCCATGACCTTGGCAGTACCTTTTCACACCTCTCGTCAGACATAGACGATTTAATACCGGAATCAAATAACTTTGGTAAATATTTAAAACTTTGGCTATAAACCAAGGGATATGGAGATCAAACTTTTGCTTTATTATTTTTAACCTAGATATAAAAATAGCTGTGGCTTTTCAGTTTAGGTTGGACTAAAATGTAGGCATTGACCTTACCTCCAAACACAATATAAAATGCAGAGTCCACTTAGTGTGCTGTTCCAACTCTAGCAGTGAAAGGTAAAAAATGCTTAGGGGAAATTTATAAAAAATAGTTAAATAAGGCATGAACCTTGCCCTGGTAGGTCTTCCAAGCCCTATTGCAGAGTCTGTATCCAGTTCTTCATTTAGGATACAGTCCCCACACATGAGACACCGAGGGTTTGTTGCTCTTAGTGTGTCCCATCCAAACAGTAGCACAACCCAGCTTTGGAAGGCTCCTCTTTGCAATTCAGTGCTACTCATCATTTCCTTATTGTCCGCTCAGCTCAGCATATACAAACTGCAAATAAATAATGAGACAAAAGATGAATTCTGGGAAGAAGAAATGCCTTATTTTTCAGAACTTTAATCCAACAGCAACCTCTGAAGCATGATCATTGTGTTTTCTTGAAACAGTAAAGCACAGTTCTTCACTCCCTGCTTAGACTTATTGTGTGCAAATATGAGCCTGTGCGCAGGTCTTGTCATCTGATTCATTTGTTTTAGTAGTCAGTATAATATGAATTGACTGCTATAAAATGCATATTTGTTTCACAGCCAAGCTGCAATACAAAATATATTCCCAACTCCTTTATTTGTTGGGGTTTTTTTTCCTGTTTATGAATGCAAGAAATCCAATACTATTACTCTTACTGAAGTCAGTAGGATTGCCTTGGCTAAGAAGAACTTTAATTTACATGAGATTATCAAACTGCAGCCTTCGTGGACAGCCTACATTTAGGAGGGAGGCTGTTGCAGCAGCCAGAGATCGAAGCAAGATATGAAAGATGATAGGAGAGAATGACTCTGCTTAGCAGCACAGCAATACAGGGGGGACAGAAAGCAAGGGGTGCTAAAGACTAGTACCCAGGTGTCTCCTTAGTGCCCCTCATCACTCAGACCTTACATGATTGCTAGCTTTTCTGGTCACTTTGACTTTAACTACCTTTTGCTTCAGCACCCCAGTTGAAAATTGAGGGTGCCAACAGCAATTTTACCCAGTTGTTATGACAATAAATATACGATGTATTCATATACTGAGGTGAACAATACATGAAGTCCATGAGGAAAACGATATTTCTGCATTTAGTCCAGCACTTACTCAGGTTGCAGGAAATAACAGAAGGAATATATTGACTAAGAGATTTACTTTGGGAAACAGTCAGAGATTTCAAAAGTAAATCAGTTATCCCAGAAACAGACAAGAAGGCAGCTTTACACACATGTATTGCCTCATGGTGCCTTAATTATGGTGACATTGTTCTTTAATTTCATGTCGTTTCATCTCTATACCCATGGCTTCACAGAGATTTAGGAGTGTATTGTGTATATTTCAGGAAAACTGACCTTCAAATCAGCCATCACACTACAGTTTTTGGAAAAGGGTCTAAAGTAGAACCCAGGGCTGTTAAAAGCTGGAGAATAAACTGTTGCCCTTTGCTTTGCCCAGGGCAGCAGCACAGCTAATCATCAGGGCCAAGTGCATATTTAAATCATGCAGAAATTAGAGAGAGATGAGGGCAATAGGAATCTTCTAATGGCATGATTGCTTAACATGGAGAACTGATGCTGCTGATGCTTGATGGTTCTTGGACTAGCAATGAGCTCTAGATGTGTTGGTGAACCAGCAAATGCTGGGAGACAAATGGGCTGCCAGTTTGGAGAAAGTAGAGCCATCATAGTTGTTGAGTGTATTAATGCCAAAGAGATCTTTGTTTCAAAACCTTTAACATGCACAAAAACAGGAGGGAAAAAACAAAACAAAACAAAACAAAACCACCAAATCACCTACTGCTCAGTTCCTCTGAAATTAAAAGCCAGCAGCAAACTAAAGATTTTTAAATCTATTGCACCAATATCTTATTATCAAAATGTCTCTGAGCTACCGATATGAGTAACACATTTAACTTCAAATATCAAACTACTTTCCTATTGGTTTCTGGGTGATGTCAATACCTACTATGGAGAAAGTGTCAGGTAACGTAGATTAGCAAAGGTGTTGCTAAACCTCTAAGGTTCTGAGGCTGAGACTTAGAGAATGAGCACATATGAAAGTGAGAACACGTAAAAAGGAAGTCTGTAGCTTTCATTTTTAGAGGTTACAAGTTTTGTTTCTGACCACAGCATTTATGTGTTCTTTCCTGGCACATCCAGTGGTAGCCCTGAGACGCACTGTCATGGTTTAAACCCAGTCGGCAACTCAGCCATACAGCCATTTGCTCACTCCCCCTCCCTTTATCCCCCCTGCTCCCTGAGGGATGGGGAGGAGAATGGAAAGAATGTAACTCCCACGGGTTGAGATAAGAACAGTCCAGTAACTAAGGTATAAC
>WYDI02018546.1:0-37300 GCA_009867235.2 Psittacus erithacus
GCTCCCTGGGGCTGGGGGGCTATGGCTGGGCAGGGCTGGGCCGGGGGCTCTGCGGGGCTCTGGGACGTGGCAATCTCTTATGCTGAAGCCCGTGCGTCGCCTGCCCGTGCTCCAGCAGCAGCAGCCTCGAGGAAAGCCCTGGAGACAGCCTTGAAGCCTCCGTTCTTCCTGATGAAACCTCTTTTTTTTCCCTTTTGCTCTGTTTTGCTTCATGCTCCCCGTGAAATACCTTTATCTCCTTCTTCCTCCCATATTAACACGTCCAAGTGATACCTGACCACCAGAGCCCTTATTGGGAACAGAAAAAGGAGCTTCCCTGGTGTGAAGGTTTCTTTTAAGATGGCAGCACTTTCTGAGCCTTACTTGGCCTCCGCAAGGCATTTCTTAAGCTCTCGTCTGTTCCATTTTCCTTTGATTATCTCAATAAATGCATTGGGCATCTTCTTTGCAAGAGTCATCTGTCTTCCTCTCCTCCAGTCCTGACCTCCCATCCTATCCAGAAGTTTTTGTCCCTTGGTAAACCTTCAGATTTCTCTATAGGTTCTGGGCTTGAGGAGAGCCTGGTCTTTTGTCCCTGACACCCCATAGCCATGGAGATTACATGTGCATAAATGCAAGGATTTCGATGGCTGCGTCTCTGAAGCATAGGGCCTCTTTATTTTCTCTGGATTTGACAAGCCGAGTTTTAAACAGATGGGCTCTGTTTAAAGGAGATATTCAGCACAGACACACATTTACACACACAAACATGTACATACGCACACACACGGTTGAATCAGGGAAATTCCTGCATGAGATAGAGCTGTTCTGTGTGACAAAACCCCCTTTTCTTTCACAGCAAAGATAAATTGAATAGAAACTACCAGGTTGGCAATACCTGGGAAGAAGCCACGGAAACGTCTGGCAGAGCACAGCCAGTGCTCCGCACTGCTCGTTATGCCCGGTGCCCTAAAGCAGCTGAAGCAGAAAAGCAGACAATAAATCCAGAGTTCTGGGGAGTTCGGTATTCCTGATGTGGGCTTTTGTGTTCTTCTTTTAAAGATCTGAAATTGCTCCAATTGATTTGCCAAGGAGGTGGCTGAGGAAAAGCATGCATAGACTTGTGATCCGCTTTTGCTCTTCAAACCTGCCCCTCTTGCAGCCTCCTGGTGCCATGTCAGCGCCAAGGGCAAGGTGTCTGGGAACTCCGGCCCTTGTTGGCCATCTCCTGTCCTCATGGTTTTCTGGGCAGGTACTCAGCGCTGGCAGGCCAAGCCTGCTGAGTCAGGTAGAGAGTTTCCTTGCTTCCAGGATCTCTCTTTTTCTTTGGTTAGCTATAGCAGCAACTTTTGCAATGATAACATGGCTATGCCTGATTTGGTTTTGTTCTGCTGATGGTTTGTGCAGTATAAACATGTTTTTATGTAGCTGCTAGTAACAAGCGATTACTCTGCACAGAATTAAATACTGATGACTCCAACTGCATGATGCAGTGTAGAGATATGGGCCCTTACTATGAATATATAAGATACAGAATATATCCATATATTATATTCTATGTGCAGAATATATAAAATAAAGCCTGATAGAGAGCTTGTGGAGCATGTGCTTGTACTCTGATCTAGCTTCTGGCTGGGAATACAGGCCCCAAAGCTGATAAGTATCATAAAGGAGTATACATATGGGATCAGAAACGGGGCACTAACTTCCAAGCCCATTTATAGAAAATAAACCTCATGTATACTGGTTTCTACACTTACTTGATATAGCGTGGAGCTGAACTAAGCAGTCCTTGTAGTATCGGGATGCTTACCTTTCAGAATATGTAGTAGGAACAGTACCTGCATACCATCACACACCACTGCTGGGGATGTGTGGGGAGAGAACATCAAATAACTAATCACACGGGCTGAGGAGCTGGACCTTGAGCAGGCAGTGTGTTTGACTTGAACTAGATGTTCTTCTGTTGACACTGTGTTTCTGACTCCAAAGTTTCTGGTTCTTGCATTGTGATCACAGTACTTTCTAAAAAGTAATTTTATAGTCTGAGTGCAAACATAGGAATTACAGTGAATGCCAAAAATATCTTTATGTAGGAACTATAATGTCAGTGTGCTCAGTGATGTCAAAGCTATCGAAAGAAAACACAAGAAAAATAAATAAGATGTGAAGGAAACAGAGCACTTTGGAGCAATTTGAAATGTAAGTAATGTAAATGTATGTAAGTGCATGCTCATGCTCTCAGACAGCCTTCTAGGTCAAGCACTTCAGGGATGTCCATCAGGTTTCATGTTTGGACACACATTGTTTAGTCTGGTGCCATCTGGGACAGTTTCTGGAGCTCAGGTCTGGACAAAGGGGTTGGGAATGTTCAGACTTTTCAGAGCTGGCTTGAACTTCTGTTCAAGTTTCCCTGTAGATGAGTTACCCCTTTATGGGATCTGCCTTCTGAAGCGTAATTCTTCTCTCCCTGGTGTTTCCAATGGTGATCTGCAGGTGGCAGTGCATAATACATTTCTGATGCCTCACCCGCTGAGAGATTTGGGTGTTTTGGTTATTGTTGTCACTGTACGCCTCTGTTTCTTCCAGATGACTCAGGTAGTGTTCCTTTACAATTGGTCATTATTACTAATAAACATTTTAGCATTTTATCAGTACATTATTGCATCTTGTTCTTGTATAGTTCTTCCAATGGACTTTTTCTTATTCTTGCTGTTTCATTCCTTGTACCATTGCTCCGCTTCATTTCAAAATAAAGCAAGCAAATAACCTCAGACTCCTGTAAATCCTCTCTCTAGTGTGAACTTTGGGGTTGGTTTTTCTGTTGTTGTTTTTAGAACCTTGGATAAATTAAATTAACAACACATCCGATTTCATAAAAGGAACAAACCAGCTTATGTACTGTTTACTTGAAGCTGATGCTTCAAAAGCAAATAAAAACAGATGAGGCTTTAACGGCGATGGAAAATCAGATTTCCTTTGTGCTTCTGCAGGTAACTTCTCGACTCATTTGACTTAATGTTTTTACATTCTCCTGTGGAAACTGATACAAATTTCAGGACACCATGACCTTTTTGCACTGGAAAACAGGTATGTATTCATATCTGTCATTTACTGTGGAGTCTAGAATTGCACTCAGTGTTTCAAACGTTGGTATATAAACAGTTCTGTGGTTTGGAAATCTTAAATGGTTCTTTGGCAGGCAACTTCAAACTTCACAGGCAGGAACATGCATCTTGATCTCTTGATTCCCAATGTCATTAGCTTCTAGAGTGAGGTAGGTTTATAAATATGTCTAAAAGTCACCTCCTATACCCTCCTGAATAACCTTCTGTCCTTTCCCATTCATTGAAAGCTAACACTGTCCTGATAACTGCAGACCTAACCATGAAGTCTTTGTTCCTTGGTAGAACATTTCAATATCAATGACTCTCTATCATTTGTAGACTTGTCATTCTGTCATTGGGAATGAAAATTAGAACATGGAATTTAGATAAGTAATTATACAGCATGAAGAGAAGTACTAAATCTGTCTGCCAAGACTCACACTTTCAAGACTATAATACAATTTTTTGAAGCAGCAAAGCAGGAATGATTTATGGTAAACCAGGTAAACCATTCTTTTCCCTAGAATCTCAAAAGGAAACCCATAACTGTGATTGTCAGGTTAACAGATAATGTCTCTCTGCAGGAAATGTAGCAGGTAGATCACTTGCCTAAAGTTGATATGGTGCTGAAATTGCTGGGAAAGAGGCGCATCAACTTTGCAGATGTCAAAAGCGGAAAGCAGCCTCTGACAAATAGAAGTGCATTACACCAGCCTGGTCTGTGCTCCAGCTTGCGCAAAGACCTTTTCCTGACTCATGCATGCATTATTCGTGTTGCTGAACAGTGATTACTTCAACTTCTTTAGGGTAACTTTTTTGAAGACCTATTGTTATCATTGAGTTTATACAAATGTTTATGTGTAAAGTTAGTTTAAGGCCAATGACAAGAAACTGAGACAGTCCTATGACCAACTGCAACTTAAGGTGGTATGAAAAGATAGATGTCTCCTTGTGCAGCTGAATTGATACTGTAGTGAGAGCTTTTACATGACTGTCCAGCCTGTTGGACTAGATAGGTCAGGCATGCAAATCACACTGTAGATGCTATATTTACTTTTAAAGTTATCTCTGTCACATGGCTTTACACAGCCATTCTCATTCAGGCAAGCAGACTCAACAAATGCTGTGCTCTACGATATTGCTAAAGGATTTTAATTAAACCTATAATACAGAAATTTAGGATAATACAAAAGAATGCTTTATCTCTATCTGGAGTCTTCATAGGCATAGTAAGTGATTCTATTTTCTCTATCTTTTAGAACAGAAAACACTTTATTATGTGTAATTAGAATTAAAATATTCCGTCTAGTGTTGTATTTTAGCCTATGTTTTGCTTCAAGGCAATAATTCTGCTAAAGTTTTATTATGGTTTTTTGCCAACATAGAGTAATTTTAAATAAAAGGAATCCAATTTTGGCCAGACCATGCAATGAACAGGAAAACAAACAAATAATATTACCCTGTTTATTAAATAATAATAGTAAGCCATTGGTTGGAAAAGAAGCTTCAAGCCTTTGGCATGATGATTACTGAATTTTCTAGAGGTGAAAACATTTCTTTTTTAGAGAAGAATAATTTGAAAAATAATAAATGCATACTACCTTTACTCTCATATGGCCTTCTGTTTCCTGCAGACATGGGTATTTTTGCTGTCCTTGCGCTACCACTGCTGCTTTTTGGGATCAGTGGAATTATTCATATTTACCAGTCAGTCAGGTGGCTATTGTCCAAGTCAGCTGTGCAAAACAAGGTGGTGGTGATCACAGATGCCATCTCTGGACTGGGCAAGGGTGAGTTGTCTCGTTTCTTTGCAGTGTTAGAGAACAGAGACAGCCAGAGAGCCACCCTCTAGGTGATAAAATGTCCATTCAGTACCTTTTATATGCTCATAACTGCCTGGATGAAACAGAAGTTAAGAAATATATTTCCAAACAAATCCTGTTATTTGAATGTACCTTTTGAGTCTCAGCCACGGGAAATGCTGGTGAACTTTTAGGAACTGCAGAGATTTCTATTTATTTAATTCAATATAATGAGAGGTTTTGTAAGCACATGATGAGTGTTATTTTTAGTATGCTGCTACCAGGAGATCTTATTACATGGGCTGTCGCTGCAGAGTAGCTGCAAATCAGCATAATCAGGTTTCACCTTACTTTTTACATGTTCCTTTTAAACCTTTTAAAGAGCTGCTTTAAAGACTTCAATATTCCCTGCTTCCGATAAACAGAAGTGCTCATCCCTTGTGAGGGACACTCAATGTCCCTGTGTGTATCTCTGACCCTCTATCACCACGTTACTCCTCTTCCCTCCAGCTGGGTTGCCTGGCTATGTGTAATGGTTAGGTCAGTGGATGGAAGGAGAGGGTATGTGATAGTTTAGCTATTTATATAAGCTGATTGCCTGGCTAGTCAGTGACTTAGCATATACTTTTTCTTGGCTTATACTACCTGCTCACATGGTGCTGCCAGGTTAAAGGTACTGCTCATTTACAGTCCTGCACTGGGCATCACTTGAGAGGCAGTAGATCTAAGTGCCTGATAAGAAAACATAGTTTGAGGCTACCTCTTGGCATTTTCAATAAAGACTTCATGTTGGAAATCTTGCACACCCGAGCAGAAAATACATGGAGAGAGGGAATGCTCTTGCAGAATTATTCCTTAGCAGAACAGAACAGAGACTTGCAACAAAAATACACACTATGCTGGCAAGGAGTGCTCTTCATGAGAGCCTGTTAGGACAAGGTATGAACTAATTCTGACCTCCACATCCCACTTGGTTGTTCCTTTTCTGACACACTCTTCAGTTTCAGTTGTAGATAATATTAGCATGCATTTTCTGTGATTGGTTATAGGTCAGTATTTTGTTTGAAGAGGCATGATTTAGAGTTCTCTAGTTGAGATTGGATCTAGAATCACATGATGCCTGAGGGTTTCTAGACAAAAGTCCTATTTGGAGCAGGAATACCACCAGTGCTAGACCTGGCTGTGTGTGGCTTCAAGCCTTGGAAGCCTGCAAGGATAAGGAACATCTATTGAACATTTCTGCAGCACTGCATGACTCCTGGGAAGGTTTTCCTGAGTTCAATTTCTTTATTAACCTTCCTTCATCTTTCTGTTTGTTGGTTTTGTGACCAGCTGCTGCCTGTCTCTTGCGGGTACAAAGGCAATCACCTCGCCCTGTCCCATCCTCTTTTTCACATAGATGAAAAAGGAGGTAACTGAGAGCAACTTTGTTTTATTATTCTAAACATACCTACTGCTGGTATCCCAGTATACAGGGATGCTCTGAAGTTATTTGCAGGTTTGAATGATTCCAAATCATGCAGGATTTACTGTGCAGTCCACTCATGCATATGTGATGGCTATTCATCTAGAGCTTTAAAATACCAGCTGTCTGGCCAGCTGCTGCGTATTTGAGGTCTTAGGTAACAGCCAAATTCCTTTACCCACATGCAAGAATTTCCAGACTGAAGACGACATTCATCAAAGTTAAAAAAGAGAAACAAAAACTGTGTTGATTAAAGATGTTTGCAATGGTTTATGGTTGTTATTTAAACCTGATTCCTATTTCATCTCAGGGCTATAACTCAGAAAAGTCTGGGATACTTCTAGAAGAGAACATCATTAGTTTCCCTTTTTCCCTTTTATTGCTGCTCCCACAGTAGTCAGTTTTTATTCACTAGTTGCCCCAACTGTTAATGTTTATAGGGAAAATACTGGTTTAGCTGTCCTTGTCGTGGCAAATCATCTTTTGGGCTTTAAATCAAATATGTTTCTATGCTAGAAAAAGAAAATGAAAATAAAAGTACTGCTGTAACTAATGAAGAAGATCACATAATTAAAAGTCTCCAGCTGCACAGGTTTACAAAATAAAAGAGTGCGTCCAGAAGTGCTTCCATACTGATATTGAGAGTCTGACATTAGCATTTCAGAAATCAAAGATGGGCATATTAATATAACTGGCTTTGTCTGTGGGTATTGAAAACTGAAGAAGATGCTTTGGGGAAGACAGCCAGCTATAGCACCAGGGTTGTACTGTTGCCTATTCAGCAAAGGCCACAGGAGCCAAGACAAATCAAACAGGCTAGAAAGGTAGAATAACTGTAAGACGATATCCCTGTTCCTGTGCTGAGTGTGTAGCTGTCAAACAGGCTCAATTCATGGGCCAAATATGAGGACTCCAAGGCTGAGAACTTTTTGGAAGACCTAATGTGTAAAAAAAAACCACGAGAAGAACTCTTGATTTCCACTCCTACCAGTACACATAACCCACTGTCAGCTAATCATCTGGCTGCACACAAAACCAGATATTTGGCACAGTTGTATCTTCAGGCCTATCTGCAAGGCATTATCTATTCCAAGAAAGAAAAGGCAGGCAGTTGTGTACTTTTCCTGTTCAGGAGTACGGACAACCTTTAAACATTCCTGACTAAAAGACACAGTTTTGGTTCAGCTGAGCTAAATATGCACCCGGTAGCAGCCTGTAACAGCCAGAGGGATACAACTCACAATAAATTCCAAAAGATGGCCATGAGATGTCCATTCTCTTTCTTTGGTCAAACTGACAAGACAGTGGGGAATGTGTTCTCCATCAACACCACCTAGAGAAGAAAATAGGCCAGACACATGCTGCCAAGATGCTCCAGCCTGGTATTTCATAATCTGGATCTTCTTGATCACATACTCCCATGAAGACCTAAGCTAATGAGTTGGCTGCAATCTTCTAGACAGTTCTGAGAGATGGGATGATGGGCAACACTGACTGCCAGTTCCTTTCGTTATGCGAGTCCCCAGTTTCAGAAAAGCATGATCATAGTTCACTTGCATGAGAGTGGGAGAAGAATCCTCCCCAGAGACCCAGTTTAAACTGGGGTGAACCCCTAGCTCAGAATGTCCCTGGCTATAGAGGGAGATAACTGTGCCAGCCCAGCATATCCAGAAACCTCTCAGTGGCCATCTCGAGGACACTTCAGGGAAGGCAGCTGAAAAAGAGGTAGCTCAAGCTGATGTCTGTGCTGACTGCTGGGGAGGTCTAAAACTCAGGAGATAAAGGTCTTGGAATGGATTACATATAAAGGGAATTGAATCTAGAAGAAATGCCTCTCTCATTGGTGCTCTATCTGTGGCCCAGTGGGTGGTTTTTCTGCATTGCTGTTTCTCAGAGTTGTTGGTGAGTTTCATGAAGGTCACATACAAAGCTAGTTTTATTACTTGCCGGGCTTGGTTGGTTCCTTCTTTATACTGCAGTAGACATGAAGGTTTGCAAAACCTTGCAGTTTGTATCATAGCAACCTTAGGCATATATTTATGTATATATTTTTCTTTATAGCAAGTGTGTCAGTAGGTGGAAAGAGTTAAGGAACAAAGATAATCAGAATGATTTTTCTTACTCAAAACCATCATCCATTAACTGGCATATTGTTCTTTTATTAATTAAATATTTATTAAATCCCATGAGTAAGCAGGACCATTGTGCTGTACCATTAATTGTGCATTATACCATTACAGTAAATGTTAATTTATTACTCACATATTATTGCCATTTAATGCTTTCTTTTTTCTCATGTATATTTATTCTTTCAAAGTGAATGCATTTTAAAGCGTAGATTTGACATCATTAGCAAAACCAGCATCCCATTTCAAGCAAAATAAACAAGGTCACATTGCTGTGAATGTTATTGTTTCCTCTGAACGTATTTCTCTCCTAGAATGTTCTCGGGTGTTTCACACTGGAGGAGCAAGGCTTGTGTTGTGTGGCAGGACATGGGAAAAGTTAGAAGCCTTGTATGATGCTTTAATTAATGTGGCAGACCCCAGTGTGGTAAGTATTTCCTAACTGCTTTGAAAATTCACAACTTGATGTAAACATCTGGTTCGGGTACACAAAGTGCTTTTAAATCCAGTAAAACAAGGTACATGAAGCGTGATTCACTGTTAATGGTGATTTTGGTCGCCCAGGTAACACATCCAGCACAGTCCAGAAAGTGAGAGAGAAACCGCTGAAGGTTTTCAGAGCATGATGCCAAAAGTGTAACTGAATTCCTGGTTTCTTGAGCTAATTCAAGGCAATTACTTTAAAGCAACTGAGTGGTCCTGCATTTTGAGCGACCCACCCAAGCAAAAATGCTAGGCAGAGGAATTTGCGTGTTAATTTAGATGAGAGGGATCCAAAGTGTTTCATTTAATCACAGAACTATTATCCATTTTTCACATAGAGTGTTCAAAGAGTGGGAAGTGGGCCTAAAGACTGAGTAAACTTTGAGTTTCTCCACTCTGGGAGAAGTCTCAGCTAGATGGGCATGGGAGCATATGAATGAGTGTCCCTTCCTCGTTACCTCCGTCTGGGTCACCATGCAAGTACACATCCAGTGTTCTCCCTGTTGCCAGATCTTTGGAAGGTGTTTCTTTGATGCTTATGGGAAAGCTTTCCTTCTGTGACCAACAGATAACTTTCAGGGCACAGGTGTTCCTGAAGGCATCACACTAATTCTACAGCCAGATGAGCAAATAGCTGCTTTTGGCCTTTTGGGGTTTTTGGGTTCTTTTTTGTTTTGGTTTTTTTTTTGTGATCTTCATTCACCTGCATAAGTAACTATAAAAGTGGTGTGCTCATGTTAGCCTGCGCAGGCTCAACTAGGGAAAAAATATAAGTAGGACTAAGGGATCTGCGTTAGGTCATCAGACTAATGTAGTGCCTTCCGACTGCCCCACATGTGTATGTAAATTACCTGACTAAGCACTAAACCCTAAACTCTGTGGTCAGCAATGTTCTCCAGAGGGCTGCTTACAGATAAACCCAAACTTGGACTGATAGGACTCACCCTCTTTGTCTATTATCTGTCTCCACTGATTACAAGAGAGACAAAACTCAAAAGGTCGAGTCCAGCTTTCCCTTCCCATCATGTTCTGCTTCATCTGCATTTTAGAGTCTATGAATTCCCATTGCTGAACTACCTTCTTTATACAGTGGGTTATAAGAACAAATGAAAGGTTTTGTGAGAATGGTAAAACTCCTTTCTTTAGATAACAAGGTAAATGAATTTGCAAGAAAAGTAAATGGAAATGCATTTTTATGTAAGAGGTATTCTTTAAGTAAATCTTTTCTTTATTAGACATATGCACCAAAGCTCATACTCCTGGATATAACTGATATAAACTGCATTCGAGATGTAGCTAAAGAAATCCTGAATTGCTATGGCTGTGTGGATATACTGATCAACAATGCAAGTATGAAGGTAAAAGGAGCAGTGCAGAGCATTTCCTTGGAACTCGATAAAAAGATAATGGATGCCAACTATTTTGGACCTATAACATTAACCAAAGGTATTTTAGTTTTTCTTCCTGTTTTGCTGTTGTCACTTTAAGCTTAAAATCCAATTGCTTTCAAAGCCGTTGCAGGGACAGAGACAGAATGACAACTGAATCTGATAATACTGGACCCAAATCTGCATGTGCAACCCAAGTGAAGGCTAGAATAAACTCAATTTCCAGCTACTGGATTTTGTGATATTTTTGATTGTGGTATTGAGACAAACTTCATCAAAGCTGTGCTGTCTACGCTTGAGATGTCACTTTTTTCACCCATTACATTGACTGCTTTTACTCACATGGCTCTTTCTTTTATTAATCTTCTTTTTTTTTTCAGCCATTCTTCCCAGCATGATCTCAAGAAGAACTGGCCAAATAGTTCTAGTTAATAGTATCCAAGGAAAAATAGGAATACCGTTCCGTGCAGCTTGTAAGTTGTATGTAGCAAAAATGTACAACCTAATGCATAAATTGTGAGTATTCCATGGCACTGATAATTAAAAGTTATTAGAAGTTCTAACTTGTATCCTTCTTCAGTAAACTCATAATACAATATTTGGCTGAAAAAAATTCAAAGAAGTGGAACTGAAGAAGAAATAGTAAAGTGCTGTCTTTGAAGTACAATGACTGCCTAAGGTACTTGAGGACAAGAGAATAACAAATGTGACAGCAAGAGGTTTTTTATGATCTTAGGAGACATTCAAGAAATAGCAAACTTGAAAGTCTAACATCGGTACTGGGCATATGAAGCCATAATGAAGAATGAAGTAGTGAACAGTTATAACACACTGACAGATACTAGCTACTGCTTTGTAAAGGGAGTCTCATTCACTTAATGGATTTATATGTGGGAGTTCCAAAGGAGATGTAGTAATTGTATTGCGCTTGGCTTTTGGGAAGATTTTAGAGGTCTTTCATCCAAATCTCCTAATAGAACTAAGCTGTCCTGAATTATGATGAAAAGTCCTTGCATTAATAAAATGCAAAGTTAGGGGACAGAAATAGAAGATAGATGTAAATAGGTGTTTTTTAACTGTGACAGGAGGTCAAAGTGGATGATAGGCTCAGAATTAAGAGATCTGCAAGATATCAGGATTGTGGCTTGTAGTTCCATGAAAGCAATATACAGTGACATAAACTGTGAGGAAAGCAGCAGAGAAAAAAAATCCTTTCTTTATGCCATTGTCTCAATCTATGCAGTGCCCACATCTTTAGCATTGTGTGCCATTGTGGTCCCCCATCTCAAAATAAGTATAAGAACTATGAAAAAGGCTTAGAGAAGAAACAACACATTGGTGGGACATCTGAAATAGTTTTCATCAACGAAAAAGCCAATTGTGTCAAGGTACATTGTATGTGTATAAAATCATCAGTAGAAGAGGTCGTCAAGATACCATGTCTCTACCTGTATCTATGTGGCATGTAATGAAGCTGCCAGAACAAGGAATGTGAAAACATTTCTGGAGTCCACCTGCCATTTTTTAGGTTCTATTATGCACAGGTTAATTTCACTGCAAACCAAGCCAAATACGAGGTGGACGAGTGCTTTGCAGCTCTGCTGCACTCAGCACATAGTTCTATTTTTTGGTCAAGGTTCACATACTATCGCTCTTCTTTAATACCATTCTCAGTAAAAAGGCACTAAGAGTAGTTAAAAAAATTCCTAACATTCACTTACTTTAACATTAATATTAAAAGCATCTTAGATTGCTGCTGCAGGGCTTATGGTTTTATACAGCTATATCCATGCATTCATATATCTGAACTTATGTGGTGGTTTTTCTTCTTTTTTAGATGCTGCTTCTAAGCATGCTGCTGTAGGCTTTTTTGATTGTCTTAGAGCTGAAATGGAAGAATTTGATATATCTGTCAGCACTGTGAATCCAACCTTCATCTGTTCATACCATCGCCAACCAGCGCCTGGTAACTGGGAGGCATCTATTTGGAAATGTAAGTGCTGATGCAGTAAGACAGACAGTAGCTGAGGTCCATGCAGCAGTATGGAGGCTTTTTGCAGGGGAAAGGAACATAAGAAGAAGAATGGAAATGGCAGAAAGGATCATAGAATCATAGAATAACTAGGTTGGAAAAGACCTTTAAGATCACGAAGTCCAAACTTTATCTTAGCACTGCCAAGGCCACCACTAACCCATGCCACGAAGAGCCTCATCTACACAGTTTTTGAACACTTTCAGGGACGGTAACTCCACCACTGCGCTGGGAAACCTGAACAGGCTAGGGAGTAAAAGAAAAGAGAGACTGGAGAGATGAGATGAGCTAGTGAAAAGAGAAGGACATGGAAAAAGACAACTTTGTGTGAGACTATAAATACACCAGGGCATGAGGAGTGGCAATAGAGCAGAGCGTGAGAGGTCCCAAGGGAGAGTTCCACTGCACTCAAGTGGTTCTTTCTTTCAGGCACTGTGGCGATTTTACTTTAAAACTGTAAAAAAATCTCAGGGATATGCTGATGAGGGAAAGGGAATGGGTAAGGGATGAAAAGTGCATAGGAATGTAACTAATTTGGCTGTTTCACTGGCTGTGTATCTTTTCACCACCATTCCCTCAGATGTGTCTGACTGTCTGCTGTAGCTCTCACTCCTCTCTCTTTGATTTACAGTCTTTTTCAGAAAGGTGGCATATGGTGTGCACCCAGTGGAGGTGGCAGAGGAAGTCTTGCGCACTGTGAGCAGTAAGAAGCAGGAGGTACTTATGGCCAACCCCATCCCCAGAGCAGCGGTTTACATTCGCACCTTCTTTCCTGAGCTATTTTTTGCCATTGTTGCCTCGGGGATTAGGGAAAAGCAGAAGACAGAAGAGGAAACCTGATTTTATTCATGTTTTTTCCCTGCTTTTGACCTGAAAAAAGTTTATGTTTCTGTCAGTGTTTATAGCGTAGAGTTTATGTCGATGATTTCTGCTTCTCACTATAGGTAGAATAAAGCAGGAGGCTTTATTAAACACAAACCAGTCAATGTCTCACTTAGTGATTCACTACCACTGGCACACATTCATCTGTAAGGTTTCTATTGCTCTGGGTTCAGTGAATATGTCAAGATACCATGTTTGCATTACAACAGTGTAGGAAAAACTCTACTAGGAACTCTACAGCTGTTACAAGAGAGTGATTTCCAGTCTAAGTTGGTAGATAAATTCTGAGGACCTGCAGCAACTTATCAGAATAGTCTGCAAGTGCTAGGACTGATGGGAACTTACAAGACAAAGGAATAGGAAAGAAGGGAGATGTGGGACACTGAGGACTGAAAATCAGCGGAAAATCGGGTCAGAGACTGGATCAGAGTGCTCCTCAGATGTACTTTTTGGAAATACTTGCAGGATATGCAAATGGTGAGCCCAAATAAGGGCTTACCTAGTTCAGTATCCCACCTGCAACAGGACCCTGGAGTGAATGCTTCTTAAAAGGTGGATTACTGGAATGGGTCAATAATATGGAGGCGCTCCCTGTATTACACTCTCCCAGGTTCTCGTCATCTGCTATACAGTTTGAAACAAAATCAGTCTCTGCATCTTGTTAAACAACCAATTTTTCATCTTTTTTTTTCAAATTCCTATTCAAAGCATTCTATCCCTGAGGAAACGAATTAATCTCATAGATATATATATAGACTTCCTTATGTTTACTTTAGACTGGGTGTCAGATAATATTCTCTGGTATCTCCTACTACTTCTACTATGAGAGACAAAAATAATGGTGCCCAATTCACTGACTCCCAGTCATCCATGCCCGTCATACTTTCCATGCAGTTACCTGTTTTCCAAGCGGAAGAGCCTTGATGTCTGTTTAGTCTCTCATGTTGAGAAGTCTGAACTATTCTTCCTGTTCTTCTTTATATCTTTTCCTGGTGTATCTGTTTTTAATTATTACTATTTTTTAGATGGACAGGCCACCGCTGAATGCAGCATTTCAGAAAGATAAACAGTCTAGATTCAGACAGGCATACAGATGCTTCCTGGGGTTTTCACTTCTTTTCTTCTTTTGCATGTCTTATTCAAATTCCTGGTCCTGAGGGATTTTTCTGACTGCTGCTGAGCATTGAGTCCACTCTGCTACATGTGGTACTTAATCATCATGTCCAGCATAAGCATGGCCATTACTCATGTGAACTGTGTGAATTGCACATATTCCCACAGCTGTCTCACTCCTAGTCATTCTAGACTTTTCCTTCCTATCCCATTTTCCAGGTTCATGCTGAGGACTTACCCCTTTTTGTCTCATCCTGTGAAGTGAACCAGAATATATGTAGAGATAATATAAGAGTGTCTTGATTGTCAGTTTTAATCTAAGAGCTTAAATCTGTTTCCCAAACCTTATCCTGGCCTTTCGTGTGCATCAGTTCTCACAGACATCATGATCACCTACTTTTTTGCAGACACTATCAAAATGCCTTGTTTGCAGAATACCTACAAAAGAAATACCTACCCAAGAAGCATGCAGCCAAACTGCATTTGTTGCTACAATAAGCCCCATTGCTCATATAGATTTCAACAGCAGCTGCAATTTTCTACCTCTTTCTATCAGTAAGACTCACCAAACATGAAAAGAATTCTCAGTGCAAGAGAATACATGGTTATCATCTTGCAGGGACGTTAACCTTTTCAGTGTATCCCTAATTCAATTGCTCTGGCTTCAAGAAACATGCGTGCATCTACCTCAAGAAAGTAGTTACAACTACTGAGTAGTGGGTTCCTACAGTACCTGCTGGAGCTCCATCTATTTGCTATTGTAGCACTGGGCTTTTTTTGTTTAAATGACTATACCTTAACTGTGAAGTCAAACATCCACTTTGTCCAAAATTTACCTGCTCCTCAACAAAGCTCTGCTGCCTCAGAAAAAAAGGGCTTTTGATGTGGTCTCATTTATACTTGTGTCTGAGCCTGTGCAACAGCCAAGCCTTTCACAGCTCCACAGAAAGAAAGTATGGAATAACTGGGTAATTTCATCAGAAAAAGATCAGCGAATCACAGGACATCACAACTAAACGTGAATCAGTGTTGTCTTGCTTTATTGTAAAAGCAAATGGATTGCGTGTCGAAATAAGCTCAATAATCCGTCTGCTCCCTTTTGCACTTCCCAGGTATCAGCAGAAATTCTTCACTGATTTTGAATATTTCACTTTTAAAATGTGAAACAGCTCAAGAAACCACGATGAAAAGCAGTGAGAGTAACAAAGGTGAAATCACACCTATGAGCTATCAAGATATTTTTTTAAAGAACAGATGTATTTTAATATAGAAAGTAGAAGAAAGTTATATCTAAACAGGCTTCAAATACCTAAAATGTACTTCCTGGATGATAGAACTAAACTGTTCTCCGTTTCTGCTGTAGAAGGACAATGTGCTAATATTTATGCAGAGGAGATTTACAGGGAAAGAATTTTCTGCTAAGAATAGTTAAGCACGAAGGATAAATACCACAGAAATTTTGGAATGCCTGTATTTGAAAGCTTTAAAGAAGAGATTAATGAAACATCTGTAAAAAAGCAATGCAGCTTTAGTTTATCCTGCCTAGAGAAAAGGAAGGATTAAGTGACCTTTTAAATGGGTCACACTTTTCTATAATTCTGTGGGGTTTTTCTCATATTAAGAACAATTCTTCTCCACTGGTATTTCTGAAGTAGCATTTTTTCCTCCAGGAAAATCTATTATTTAATCATAAATTTTCTATTTCTTTTCTCCATCTCTGCCTCACTGTCTGAATACCTGGGTGTAGATGTTGCCTATAAAGAATACTATGTCAATAAGAATATTATGAGATTAGTTCATTAAGAGATATTTTCTGCTAGCCTCACTCATCCATATTTTAAGCTATGTAAATTCCTTAATAATACTAACTTTCATAGATGAGGATGAAGCCAGGCCCGCAGATTTAGTTGTAGGAGTCATAGGAGCAAGATACTCAGCTACAGCCCTTTTAATTTTTCTAAACTTCTCACATGTCTGAAAGTCACAGAATCGTAGAATGGTTTAGATGGGGAGGCATCTCAAAGCTCATCCAGTTCCAACTCCCCTGCCATGGGCAGGGGCATCTTCCACGGGCAGGGACGCCTTCCAGTGGAGCAGGTTTCTCCAAGCCCCATTCAGCCTGGCCTTGAACCCTGCCAGGGATGAGGCAGCCACAAGATGAGAAACTTCTTTGAATTGGTCTGAAGTATGTGTATGGTGGCACATTATTTTCTGTTAATGTGTGCTGCAGCTCCACTGTGTTAAATTTAAGGGGTTTTGTGGTGAAATCAGTTATATCTTGGTGTTGGCCAAGGTATGATTTACATTGCTGGACACAAAGGCCCTTGAAGTAAGGAAGAATTTTAAAACTGCTAAGACTGGAAAGTCTTAGAACTGAGGAGTCTCTTGTCTAATTTCAGACATCTGTCCTAAATACAGCCTATCCAGAGCTAACCTCCCAGTGCCCTTCTTAAGCAGTGGAAAGAAACGGGTGATTTATCTGACATACAGCTTAGGATAGCATGGATTGGGATGGGAGCTTTACAGTCTTTTCAATAAAGAATTAGGGTGGAAACTCCTCTGAAATTCTAACAAGCTCATATACTTTATATTAGCACTAGAGACTGATTACAAATCAGAGCATTGTAGGGCCTATGTTGCTGTCTTTTTGGAACTGAGACACCTGAATCTACTTTTCCAATACTCAAACTTCCTTGAAACAGCCATGGAAATATGATTTATTTATTAAAAAAATAACTAATGCTACACAAGTATACATTTTTATTAATACTGCTTCATTTTGATCTGACATTATGATTTATAGCATGCCTTGAGGTACAGTTCAAGTTTACAGAACTGAAATAGTGGCCAGGTGACGCAAGCCCTTTATTGGATGTGCAGGGTCCTCCGTACTGTTGTGAAATGAGTTCACATACACATTGCAAGCTTTCTCTGGAGACGTGCGATCAGGAAACTTGTATTTAATCTTTAAACTCCTTCCCAGCGTTTTTCTTTTGTGCTTGAATTCCAGAAGAGTTTTTGTGTATTTGTTAATAGTGGTGACAGCTGCAGCCATACAGCAGGCGAAGGAAGCCCATGCGAGGCTACAAACAAAAAGGTTTATCAGAAATTAGCAGAATGTTTTCATATCCATGTCCTTCCATTTTATTTGTGAAAATACGGCATACATGTGATTGTATCGGGGTGTATTAGGGAAAGAGGAGCATGGAGGGTGAGGAAGAAAGGCCATTTACATACCTAACTTACATTTTGACATCTACATATTCACATTTAACAGTCCTGTTTAATAAAATCCTGCCTCATATTTCTCTGTTTACTCAGAGTTTAATATCAGAAAAAGGAACTATTAAAAAAAGAGGATGCATAAAAAATTGAAAGGTGTAGTTATTGAGACTACGGATCTCACAGGTGAGGTACCACTGAGATGTATGTGTGCCAGTTATCCAAAAGGGTTAAAAAGAAAAGAGAAGGCACAATGAAGTAGCTCACCAAAGCGGGCTTAAAGCACTGAACTGCATTCCTGAAAAAACATAGGTCATGACTAAGCAGAAAGAGAAGGCCATCAACTCTGAAATGTTGAAAGTAAAACCATAAGAAGACAGAATAAAAAACCAAAGTTGGGGTACAATTTGCTAAAAATGTGTGAACTCAGACTACTGAGTGGACAATGCATGCTGGAGCTGTAAAGGTAGCATGGAAAAATATGGCCACAGTGGAATGTATTGGAGTTCACTGTGGAGAAATTTGCTCATTGGAGCCTTTCTTAACGTGGTAAGGTCATGATTACCTAGTGAATCATTTGCTTTGGTGGAGAGATCAGTTTAAGACACTCCTGCTTAACTCTCTTCTCCCTCAGAGCTGTTTGTTTCCACATCCCTGCTGTAGTTCAACAAACACATTTAGGTTTTGAAATATATATTTTTAACATTATTTTTAGCCAGGATTGTTTTCCGAGGTGATCAGGCAATCGTATGGTCTCTAAGAATTTGCGGGTGGTGGAGCATAGCATGTAGATGTGAAGGGCACATAGAAGTAGGAAGAAGAGGAGCAGTTTACGCAATCTTTGCTCCTAAAATCAGTCAGACTACACACTGACTAACTCTTAAATCTGGGGAGCCACAGAAGAGCTCTTCTAACAAGCTGTAAACCAGGGGCAAACCACCAGACACAGATTTTCCTCCTGATATGAATGGAGCAAGAATGGGACAGCATGCCTAGCTGCAGTGGTATGTAACCCGGGGTTTAAGCCAACCCTGGTAGAGAAGAACTGAAAATTCAGCCCCGGGAATGAGATAAAAGCAGTAGGTCTGCAGTAGTCCTGACTCATGTAGGAGGCATTTTTGGCTAAATAATTAAAGTACAGTAGCATTAGTAGGTGAACTATGAAGGTGTTTTCCTAATCCACCTGTTGAAGCCCTTTGAAGGACGCTGACATAAGGGCGAGGAACTGATTTCAAGAAAGCTTCTATAAAGGCCTCTTAGGAAAGACTGAAAGAAATTAATCTCTTATGAGCAGATTCTCTTGTAGATCAATACCGTGTTAAAAGAGAAAAAACCCAAAGGACAGAAATGAATGGTTTCCTTTGACAATACAGGAAGCACATCAGTGTGGTTCTTCAAAGTTTTTTGCCTGAAATTTTGGTTTTCCATAAACAATTTGGAAAAATGGGGCATTCCCCATCTGACTACAGAGAACTGGGGAAGCAAGTGAGCAAGATCTTATCACTGAGGGATTCATCAAATAAAGAGCACTTTGTTTGACATGGAAATTCGGCTTCAAGGAGAGCATTCAATCTGAATTCTGCCCACAGACAAACGACAAAAAGGGAAATCAAACAGGTCAGCTCAATAAGGAAGCAAGCTATAGCAACCAGTCATTCACCTGCATAAGAGAAATGCCAACAGAAACTCAGCTGGATGATGCGTTTTCCTTTTACTGCATGGAATACCCCATATAAAGTGTGTTATACCATTTGTCATGATCTGGCCAATCTCTAGCTTGGGATTACTGACCAGGCCCATCCTTCATCCATCTGAAAGCACTAGAGAAACATCTCCATTTCTATACACAGGTAACAATAGCTTCAAGTAAACTGCTGTTGCATAGGAAACAGGCTCCTGGAAAGGCTCAGATCAATGTACTGTGACCTTCAAATGAGATCTGAGTAATTAGGAAGTTAAAAAGTAACAGTACAAAATACAAAAGAAGCCCCTATATCATTGCAAAAATCCCTAGCAAGTCTGCATCCTCGAGACTGCTTGCAGCTATAAGCTCTTTTTCAGTAACGGTACAATAAAAGTAGAAAGAGCAGTAAGAATGAGTAACGCTGAGCTCTGATCGCAGCTGTCAGAGAAGTATGAAGGAGACAATCAGCCTGAGCTCTTTTCTACTGACCCAAAATATTGGTCCTGATTGACTTTTCTCAACTGGTCTTACTCTTTTTCTTAGTCACAGTTGGAGAAATAGCAGCAGTTTCCAGCACGTGAACATTCAAATGCTTGCCATTGATCAGATTTGATGGACTTTCAAAGATGTAGCAAAAATCCTCTAAACAGCCCTCTTCTAAGAAATTCACCAGGTCTCCCCAGAGCATGTGTTGCAATGATTTACAGGGCCAAAATAATGCAGTTTTACCAAGGCCAGTTTTATAAACATTAAACCATCTTGTCTGAAATGGTCCAGATACAACAACCTGAAGCGTATATCTGATAAGGGAAATCTCAGCCTAAATGGTTAAAGCTGGAAGAGTTTTAAACAACGTATGCAAGGCAGTTGTCCTGGGAGATGAGGGTGCTGGATCCGATGTGTATGGAGAAGGACCTCTGCTTTGTGCAGAGCAGTTGGAGGTCTCCATACTAAAGGATGGCAAATGCAAAATTTACAATCTTACGCATCCTATGTAATAATCTAAGACAACTGAATTTGGAGAAAAGCAGCTGCTTATTAACTACCCCCCAAGGAGTGAAATAAGGCAGACCCATTCCTTATAAATTAGGTATACATTCCTTGGACATAAGGTGAAGTGACTGAAATGTAATGGAAGAACCAAATATAACCCAATAGGTACCAATAGGACCAGCCATAATCCCATGTGTGAGGTCTCCAGTCTTCAGGACCAAGATTTACAGTCATTTGAAATACAGTTGTGTACATCATGTGAGCAACCATGCCCAGAAGACCTACAAAATATAATAAGAACGTTAGAAAATGTAAACTGAGGACATTCTTCTTTGTCAGCTTTTTGCACTTGTCCCTTGAGCTCCTGGAGAATATTTGATGAAGTGTCTGAACTATAAATCACTCAAAAATACTGGACATAATTTCAGTGTATTTATGTGCTGTGTATTTGCCAATGCGATCACTAATACACTCCCTTGACAGTTACACTGTATGCCAGAGTAAGAAAGGGGAGCAAGGGGATGTGCAGCCCATAGATTTTAAAAGGCAATAAGTTGATTTGCTCTCATCCACTGAAAACTTCTTTGTAATTCAACCCTCAGCAGAGATCAGCCATTACGAGCAGGTACTGCTCAGTTGCATTGCCCATTATACGCTTCCCAGTTTCTTCTTGCTCAGGGGAGAGAGTTTTCACAGGCATGCAGTCATTTTCCTTTTCCCAGCGCCTTAAATGCAGCCAGATTTATCAAAGGTTTGTAGGCAAAGGAAAAGGTGAATACTTAAAGGCCATTAAAAAGCATTGTAAGCACTGAAAAAAGCTTATGACAGGGGCTTATATTTAATAATCTATTTTTCAAAATTACGACTGGGTTGCTGCCTGATCCTAAGGGTATCATCTGTTTTCCCTTTGCGTTTTATCTTCCAGTAGCGAACCTCCCTGTAAACATCTATTTTGTTTTGTTTTCAGCTCCGTTTACAAATCCATAAATTCCCTGGCAGAATCAACTATCCCACTGCCTGAAACACAGGAGCTTCTCCGAGCAGATGGTCTCATCCCAAACTCACAAGTCTGAATTCATTAAGTGTTCATGAAGCAGGTTTGTTTCACGAATTCTTAGTCTAGCACACAGAATCTCTTAGTCTAGGACACATCCTCAGGCATAACAAGCCTGGGCTGGCACTGATCTGGCTCCAGTAATAGCTGGGAAATGGTTTTCCCTGAAATACTGATGTTGCCTGAAACACCAACAGGCAATTGAGAGAGCCCTTTTACATAGCACAGAAACAAGAGGCTTCATGCTGTGAAACACAGCATTCAGTAGGCAGCTGGAGCCATGGTAGCACATTTCTTCATAAACTGTTTGGAAAAAGTAGTTTGTCAATGTGGCTATTAAGAGAATGACAAAAACAGTCTTAAGATTAACTCTTTACCATCTGCCAGGTGTCTGACTTGCAATTTGATGCCATTCTAAAAGCTTGCCCCAAGTATAAATCACTTTGGTCTCCGAACTGAGTGCTCTGTGAGCTCCATGATTGCTTCTGGCTCTAAAATTAATAACCCTATCAGACATTGTTCATGATACCTATAATTTTTAATGTTTTTTACTGCAACATTCCTCAGCAACAATTCTATATAGAACAAATCACAGAGTACTTCAGGCTGTAAGACAGCTTCAGAAACCTCTGGTCCATCTCCTCCTGCTCAACACTCAGTCAACACTGAATTCCTTAGACTGGACTAGGGACCCTCTGAAATTTCTTCCAAACTGAATGTGCCCAGGGCCCTGTGATTAAATAGCACTGGTTAAAAAGTGATGTGTGGAAAATGAAAGACAATTTTAATGATGACTCTCCACCAACACTTAATTACATTTTATTCCCTCTTAAAAGTGCTATTTTAATTTGGCTATTGCTAATTTTATACTTAGCATGTTGGAAACAAACCCCCCCCAACAAGTTATTTGGAAGAGTATGCTACTTTTTTATCTTTGACCACCAATCTGACAATGACATACAAACTTATGAAAAGAAAATAATGAAATTAAAATAATAAAAGCTATAAAACTAACATATAAAAATAATCACAGTAAGAAACAGTTAATTGAAAATAATATTTTCCATAACGTTTTGCTGCCTCTTGTACTGTGTGGGTCTCCACAGGCGTTGTAAGAGTTTCAAAACTTGGACACTGTTATTTTCAGGTGGGAGTCTGTCAACGTTACATTTCCTATAAATGATAAGTTGAGATCTTTAACTGTACCTGCTAATACGGTGACTACTGCAGAGAAGGCGTTGATCTTTAGCCCATCAATGACAGTGCTGTAGTAGCACATTTCTACTGACATAAGAATGACTCCAGTCAGAAGCAAAGTGATGTACAGAAGCTCTGTGACAATAGACAGCCATAAAACTCCTGGAAAACCCAATAAATATCAATGATATTCTAAGCAGTCATTTGGTATTTTCACCATTTCTTTCTTCCTCATTTATATTGTTTACTCAATGTTAAACAAAAGCTCAATGCTGTGAGGATGCTATAATAACATTTATAGGAAAACTTGGAGGTCAGTGGGCACCCTAAGTTGTAATTCCCTCTACTGATTTGGCCATTTAATGCAAGAGTACTTGCATGCTCCTGTTACACACTTAAGAAGCTTAAAGTACAACATGGAGCAGCATGGTTTTACACTCAGCAGCTACCCTAGCATTACCATGAATCAAAGTTAATATAAAAAGAATTACTGTCCAATTACCTACTTGTTGTTGACACAGTTGCTGAGTCCAGATCGAAGTGTACCAAACCAGAAGACATGTTACCCAGCTAACAGACTGCGAGGCTGTGCACACAGTCATATGGCCTGAGGGTCTAGCCATTAACTAAGATCATCCCCATAGGATTAATATTCCACCAAAGACGATCTTGATGTTTTGCACAGAGAAGCCTTCATGAGCGCAGACACTCTCCAGGTTTCGCTGAGATTCATTTCTCTGGTTACCCGCTAACCAATTTCTGTCTGGATTTCTGTTAATGATGTCTTACGCAAGAAGTTAATCTGCCCATTAAGGTTTCTCAGCCTCCTGTTTTTCTCAGCCTGCTGTTTTACTGTTAGCACGCTAATGTCTCACAGTCAGGAGCAGGAGGTCTTGTGTCCCTATCGTAGCAAGAACCGGCCAACAACTTGCCCAGACCTTTTTAAATCAAGTAAGTGTGCCAAGCTGCGACAGTGGCGAGGACGAGCCTTCAGCTACTGAGCCTTCTTCCCCAAGGGGCTGAAACTGCATATTGCCTGCCCTTGTTCACACACTGCCGGTCCCTGTGCATGCTGCATGGTGCAAGCCACGAATTTAATGACTGACTATGGAAGTATGAGGAAAGAGGGGCCAAGAGCTTACAAATCTTGACTTCCAGGACTGATATTTGAAGTAATTTAAAAACCCATTCCTATTCAAGTGGAGTATTTTCAAAAGACATAGACCAATATTTCAAGGCGTGTGGACTTAATTTTGAAGTTGACAAACCAAATAAAGGACAAAAACCTGTGTGCGATTAAAGCGAGCATTTTTGACATCAAAATACAGAATATTGGTATTGGCTAACGTGATCAGGAAAGTGTTATTTACACAAATTTGGTGTATCTACCTCGGTCAGAAGCGGGAGTCAGGCTGATGAAGCTTCTACATTTCTCACCTAAAAAAACCAAAAAGTATTTTGAACTAAAATTCTGGATGATTTTGTGTTCTGCAACAATCTAAAGGAACAGATTCATAGGGAGCAGACAATGCGAAACCTGTCATAAAAGCACGAACTGAGATGGTCAGGACATTTTTGATGTATATTTGTACACACAGAGTCCCTGGTACATCCACCTGCTCCTGACACTTAGCTAGATAATCCTTCCAGAGCTTTTTTCAAGGCAGGACCAGCACATGGGAGACAGAAAAAGGCCATGAATTGATTCCCAAAAGGTTGTAGCTGTGAAAGGCAGAATGGGAAAACCAACAGCTCATTCGGAGACCTCTCCTTCCAGCGACAAAGCCGCTGCTCACACAAATTTCTTCTAAGCTTGATTACAATTTATTCCCCTAAGCTTTGATTTTCAAACCCGTGTGACCTCCTGACCCCCCCCCCCAGATGCTGTGAACAAAGCTCTTGGAATTAATTCTGCTCTGCCTCTGAAAATACGCAGTGGTTTTTTGCAGCCACTAAGTTGGAAAACAAGCACTGCAATAGCGCATGGATGAACGGAGCAGCCTGTATCCATAGCCATCACCCCCTGAAAGGCGTCTTTTGGACATGTATTTTGCTCTGGTCTTTGACATTTACCCCCTTAAAATTGCACAGCTTCCAAGACTTTGTGGTAGAACTGGACTTTAAAGACAAGTGTTGTGACAATATGTGCATTTTATATCACATGTGAAAGCTGATTTGATTTCTCTGAATGATCTAATTGTCATTTGTGAACTTGTCAGAACATAAGGGGAAAAACTTAATGCTGATTTACCATAAATGTCCCATTTTTGAAGGAGCTAAGCAATTCTCTTATACAAAGATTGAGAAATAACTAGACGCTTTCTTTAATGGCAAGCTCATTTCATTCTACTGACATTTACATACACCAAGTGAAACTCAAATGCCACCACTCATGATTAGTAAGTCTCTAGATTATGCTTTAGCAGGGTGAAAATAATCTTGTTTTGCTTTATGAAAGGCAGGAAATAGCTGTGCTGAATTAATGAAATAGATCTCACAGATTTAATTGCTCAAATGACTTTAAAAATAAACAAGTCACATTGTGCTTTCTTATGTTGCCATAGGGAATCATCAGCAATTGTTCCAGGCAAATACATTTATTTTTTCTAAGGGGCTAAAACCATCAGGAAAATAAAACACTCTCCTGGTAAAGTAACTTAATAATAAAAATAATAACAATAATAATAAAAATTATCTGTATTCAGACTGTCACCTTAAAATTTTGCAGGATTTATTGGGAGTGCTTATTGGGAATTTTTAGGAATTGACTAGATAGTATCCTTTAAGATCCCCCTTCCCAGAGAAAAACAACTTTTAAAGGATACTTTTTCCTTTAAAATACATACATGGCATTGCAGCAGAGGAAGGTGACGCCAAATAAGTAGGAAGAACCTAGATTACTTTCTAAAGTAAACTTACAAGGGTTTACTCACCTTCTTCATTGATAATTTCTTCACAGGAGTACCAAATTCCAGCATGGAACTTCCGATCCACGAACTTGTCATCTCCTGTCTCCCAAATATATTGCACAGCATTGCTGTTGTTGGCCTCAGGGCTATTAAAGCGGATGCAGTGGTCCCCTTTGCTCTGCCCTGTACAGAAAGGTTTGGCAACTTTTCTTGTCCCTTCACACCAGTGACTACTGCTGAATGCTGTGATAGAGAAGGCTAAAGAGAGAAAACTGAGAGAAAACGCTGCAGAGGCTCTCTGCCGTCTGTCTGCAGCTGGGGCTGAAACCTGCATCCCCCAGGACTGCGCTCTCAATTACTCTAGGCAGAACCTTTTACGAAGCTATGTGTGTATCTGCCTGGTGAAGCACTGCCTGTATTTACCATCCCGTTCTTCATTCCTCTCAGACAACTGTACCAGCTTAGCTGTTAAGACAGAAAGCAGAGATAAGGGCATGGCCAGAAATCATGTGGCAGGAGAGATTAAGGGTATAAGACAGCGCTGTTTGGCAGTAATGTCTTGTGAAAGACATATGAGGAGGTGGGACAATAAATGATAGTTTGCCCCATGAATCACAGGAGAAAAGATGCACAGAGCACAGAAGCGTTGGGTGTTCCCAAGTGTGAGGTCAGAAAGGTTTTATTTATACAAACAAAATACGCACATTTACCTCCATCAGCAGGTGAAGTCATGCTGATGGAACTTCTCCATTTCTCAGCTAAGAAATAAAACCCTGGGGATCCAAATGCTGCTGTTACACTGAATGCTGATTTGACTGAATACATGTGAATCTTACATGTCTTAAGGAGATAAACCAGTTGCTAAATTAGAGCATTTGACAGCATTAGAGAGCTTCCCAAGAAGTGATGATGACTGCATCTGTTCAAAGTTTCACCAGTGACAAATGAAAGCCACAAACTACATGACTTTCCAATTGATGGGCTTCTAGGCACTGTCCAGTCTGCCTTCATGAACATGTAATAGACCTTTCAACCAACTTACGTGAAACAGTAGAGAAAAAGCTGAATTATGCTTATTTTATCTGCCTGCCTGTTCTCTCTGAGATAGCTTTTATTTTTCCGTTCATCTAAGAAATATTTCTCACCTCGACATGCTATGTATGTTGTTTTTCCTGACTGTTTGACAATGCAAGTAAATGATCCACAGAACCAGAAAGACCAGGAGCGTCAGTAAATGACTGCTTCATTTCACAACTGTAGGGTCAAAACTCGTGCCTAAAGGAGAGTGATACCGGAGGACAGACACTGAAGTCACGTATGTATCTTTCATGAAAATCATTCTGATTTTTCAGACAACTCTCTGCCATAAGATGTCAGCGCTGGAGAAGCTTGTGGCCAGACAAGCCCCAGCATGAAATTCAAAGAAATAGGATAAATGCATGCTTTAGACTTATGAAGATCTCAGCTTGAAGAGCTGGCCAGCAGCAGAGTGAAACCCAAGCAGGTATCTGGACTAAAAAGGCACAGCAAATCTCACAACCCGAGAAGCAGACTGTAGGTTGAGCCAGGAGTTATTTTTTCCTACAGCTTTGTGTAAGTGCATTTTCACAAGGGGTAGCACTTGGGAACTCCACTTGAAGCCTCTGCGAATTGGACAGCATTATGAATTGCCTAGTACATCTGAGAACAGGATGGGTGGGAAGGAAGGAGGGAGGGAGTGAAGTCCTTCCAAGGATTAAGCACTTATCTATGTTTCTGTTCCCAGGAGTAATCACATAGGACTATATTCATAGCAATACACAGATGAGGAATTACTATGGGGGCTTTGAAGTGCCTCTCCCTTATGCACAGAGTTGCCCTTTGGTGTGTCCGGATGGGATATGTACAGGCCACTAGACTGGGCTGCCAGGCTTCTAGACTGGGCTGAATGCATTTCCACCCTGAAATCCCGGTTCCCATGGCACTTCCATAGCCATGCCCAAGTACTCCTCTTTATTACATCCACATTTTATCTAAAGGTGAGACATGGATATATATTATGCATTTCCACCTCCTGGATGCCTCCAGAAGAAGAAAGTTTGGGCATGTGTGTAGACACTCAGGTCACACTGCTGGTGGAGTCTGCTGCAGGGTGTATCTATCTGCCACACTGTTTAGCCTATGTTTGATACTCAAAACTGAGCTACTGATGGCCTCCACAAGTCCTATGTTGTACCTCTGCCTGATCTCCACCTTAGCTGCTCTGGATGCCCTGAGTTCCGGGAAGGGCATGCAGAGCTGCAAGTTCCACTTCTTTTGGAAATGGAGGAGGCAACGCCTTGACTCTCCAGATTGCCAAGTCAAAGTCGGACAAGCATAAACTTCATTCTAAAGCTACTATATTATAAACGGTTTGATTCCCTGAGCCTACACAGTACACAGAGTTATTGACGTTTGCAAGCTTTTCTCTGCGCCTAGAAAAGTGGCCAACAGGTTTAGAGAAATGAAAGCTGGGCTTCATGGGCAGTTTCTGGAGCCCCACAGCTGAAGCTGTGAAAAAAAGAGATGGAATGTCACAAGAATTGTACTAATAGAAAATAACGGCTGGGAACATCATTTTTTGTGTATTTAGATCCTCCCTGACAGTGCATAGTTCACAAAATATGCTCAGAAAGGATAAACCCAGCTATTATTGAGCTGATTCCTGCAAAGCAAGCTCCTTACATGAAGTTTTTCCGTGTTCTAGGGCATCTTTCAATGGTTTCATGAGGTGTGTATAAATATATGTGTATTTATGGAGCTGGATTGCATTCTTGCAAAACCCCTGGCAAAACTCCCATGGAGTTTCAGGGGAACAGGATCAGCCCTTTAATGTTTCAGTAGCTTTCTGACTCCTTATTGGCTAAGGGACAAGCTACAGTAAGCAGACTTTCTGTGAGGTTTAAAGTAAATTTTCTCTGCCCTTCATCAGAAAAAGCAAAACGCAGTCGGAGCCCAGCAAGCCTTAGGCACCGTAGGAACTTCCTCTCTTATTTGTGAGAAGATTCATGAAACAGTTACACTCCTAAAAGAAGATATTTCAACTACTTTTTTTCATGGCACAGCGCGATATAATTGATCTATAGTAGATTCAAATAGCAGCATACTGGGGACAGATTGATTAGAATGGGTATGGTGACACTTTTCAGTCTCTGTTCCAGCATGGGACTGTGGTCCAGAATATCTCCTGCACCTGCCAGTTCTGTCATGATATTGTTTCTAGTGAGACAGGTAAGCTGATTCACTGATTAATAATGGACTGTATAAAAATGGATTCCTATCACATAACATTTCAACCTTCACAAACAGCATGTTCGTTTCAAAAGTAGTTCTGGAAGCAATTTATGTGTATTAGAAATCAATCATGAGAAATGGTGATTGAGAAGCGGTGGAGTTTTGCATTAGAATTCACTCGCGGTCATTTATTACAATTTTCTTCTATTAATGCTCATTCATGCAGGGAATAAATTGTGTTTACATCTATTTATTCAATCTCTTTTCTTAGCACTATTGATCAGTACTCAATTATACTTATTCTTCCATTTTCCTACCTAATATTAAACTCCTGTGAATCATGTTAATTTTCTACTGGCTTTTCTCTGTTCTGAAACAACTTTGCTTTGTTTCTGTCATCTTTTATCTGGTGTTATTGGGTTCATTCTGCGCCTCAGCTTCTCACAGAAGGTTAGGAAATCTGTGTGCAGTTTCTGTTTTTATTTTTGTAGAGATCTTTTAAACCATTAATTTCTCTTTTTTCTAAATCTATTTAAAAAATCCGAAAGCTTAATTCTTTGTCTATAATGTCTTATGTTTTGGAAGAGTTTTAGGAATTTAATGACAAAATATCTTTATGTAATTCACTTTAAGGGATTTTTCATGTGTGCTTTTAATTATTATTATTTATTAATATCAGCCCTGGTATTCGATAAATTTAAGAAGTAATTACTCAGGTGTATTACATTTCAACTCATCTGAATAAAATTCATATATAGATTCAGGGTACAGCAATAAGGTATTTCTACTCACTTGTCCTTCCTTTAGCTGGATTACTAAGGAAATGGTTTTGCATGAAGCATGCCTTAGAGACTGTAATTGTGGTCCTAGGTTTTTTATGAAGGAAAATTTACCAGGAGACACAACCCTGGCTGTTTTTAATATAAAATATTCCTAATGCTTTTGTATAATTCAAATCTGGAGCTTCTCTTGCATTAATGAATGTAGAACTGAAACAACTCTCCAGTTTGCGAGATACCTTAAATTGGTAGAACATCTCTACCAAAGCACTGGTTCCATCAATGCTAACAGAAAATCTCCCAATTACTTCTGTGAAGGCAAAACTTCACAAGACTGTAAATCACAGTCAATTTCTTTGTCTTAGGGATTACTGTAACTTGTTTGTTTTGTTGCTTTCTATTGTATTTAATGAGACAGGAAAATTTAAAGAAACCCCATAAATCATCGTATCTAGATTTTCCAACAGAAACCTACATAGATATGAAAAGTACCAATCAGAATAAACCAGGATCATGGCTGAAATAATCTGTAACTAATTAAGTTCTTATTTCTAGTTTATACCTAAATAGATTGATTCTTTCCTGTCCATAATAGCACAGTCTGAATAAACAGAAACGGTTAATTTCACTATTAACTTAGTATAAGAAATTAAAAGGGTAAAATCCTGATTATGGTGCAGTCAGTCATGAAAAAAATGAATCTAAACCAGTCTGTTTGCAGCCTTGGAGGTCTGTTATTATAATCCATTTCCTACTTGTGAGCGTCAGGCTGTGTTTTCTGCTGCATCTAACATAAACAGTGGTGTCATCTTGGGGTACTCTGTGGGCTCTGAGCAGACCAAATGAATTGAAAGACCCTTCCAGGGAAGCTGGATTACATTTCAGTATGGGGGAACTCCCCTGGGAGCAGTGTATCAGGCAGTTCATCTGCTACCAGCGAAACTTCAGATAGCTTGAAGTGAAGAAATGGCCGGGTCAGAACAAAAGGTCACAGGCTTTCTGAGCTTCTGCCTTGGACACTGGAGTTTAATTTCTTCTGAATCTCAAGTCCTGTTCAAATGCTATGCTGAAACATAAAACTGAGATCAAAAGCCATGCTGAGCTGCGTGTTACCGCTGCTTAAGATCATGGTGAATTCATCTGCAGACTTGTATTTCTACTGCTAAGCATGCATTGTATCTAAACTTTTATAGCACTAAGTAGCCCAAAACTTAGATCGTAATAAAACCTCACGGGATCTGTAATCACAGACTCATGTCAGATGCAGAGAGCCATTTACCTGCTCTTCCCAGAGCATACCCACAGAACCAGACCTAATCCCACACGTGGCCAAAGCAGGAAAAGCCCCCCTCAACTCAGCAGTGATTTCTGTGCTCCTCATTTGGGCCTACGCTGCAAACCCACCTCTTTCTGAGATCACTTGCACCCATCTCGGAAGAATAATAGCAACATGAATGTAAGATACAGAGGCAAGCCTGTCTCTGATTATATCATTGAATCCTTTTCACTTAGTTAAGCAGACATACGGCATCAAGGTTTCCCACTTCCTTATTTCCCCTTCCTTCTTAAGGCTCCTGCCTAATTCCCCGCTCACACAGTTTGCCTTCTCACTGGACAGTGAATGGTGTTCTAGAGCACTTAATGCAGAAAAGCCTTAAGAGAAAACATTGACATCTGCTGTCCGGAGCACCTGCAGTAATCCTTGTCAAGTCAAAAAGGGTAAGAAAGCTCCTCTTTCTCATTCCAAGACACTGCCTTATCTTATATATATATATATACACACACACATATATATATACACACATATATATCTCCTTAAAGATTTTCTCCAGAGATCACTGCAGACTGAACAGTCGCATACAAACAGCAAGCTTGTCTTTTTTTAGCTACTTCTGGTGATCCCTGTGTAAGTAGCTGATGATCAGTTCACAAGTTGCTGACATTCAAGTCATCATGGTTTGCTGTTGGATACGTATATAATTTCTTTGATATAAATCTATGGGGATTTCTTAGTCATTTAGTTTAATGATCCGAACCACTGTAGCACTTTGGTTACAACTGGCAAATTTATCACCATCTCTTTCGAGGTACGATCGTCAAAGTGAGTCAGACTATCCAGCCAGGGCTGCACCAGGGACAGATACTACTCAATACAGGAGCAGGGTTCTGTAATCCTTTTCAACGTCCTCCGTTGTATGTACAACCCCAGAAATGACAAGTCTCCTGTACCACAGCACAGCCTGCAAGTGGTTCGTGTAACTTCATTTCTACAAACAAATAGACGTTCTCAGGAACTGACACACATCCTCCACCTGCAGCTTCTAGGAATGAAATGCTGCGTTAGTCTATCACAGTGCGTGCTCTGCAGAGGGGTTCATGTTTCCCTGTGATTTAAATGGCCCTGGTCACAGTTTGCTTCCCTGTTAATTTACAATCATCTGCCCATTTGTTGATTAATAATATTAATCATTTTATGTGCTCTTCCTGTATTTCAAATTAACTTTGAAGGCCAGCTGACAGCTCTTAATGGCTTTGTCAGATGCAGCTCTGATTTTATATAGACTTGACTTGACTTTTCATCAGCAAGTCTTAAAGCACCTGGCAGGTATTTACGTCAGTAGTGACCAGGCATTGGCTAACTGACCTGCAGCTTTGCAGAAACTGGCAATTACCTAAGGAAGTGATGTGAAACTGTCACTTTTACCTGAACTGCTCCGTGCGCTTGTTGAGCTTCATCATGACTATATGTCAGCATTGTCTCCAGGAATGGAACGAAACAGCAGGTAGCTGCTGTGAGGTTTCCCTGTATTTCTGTGACTCTTTAATGCATTTGTTTGTTAGATACTGAAGTGTTATCCCTTAAAGCAAGCAGTCTTTCTACAGATGCGTCATCTCCAATGTCTTTGCCTCTTCAGATGGGGTTCACTGACCCGGGAGTGTCTGAAGAGTCTTCCCTAGCTCCCAGCACTTTGAGGCCTGCATGAGGGAAATGTCAAGGCACTTTTTATTTTGGAAACTTACATTCCTTTCTCATGGCTGCTGTAAATATTCTCTCCTTATCTTGCAAGCCCATCAGAGGAAGAATAATTATAGTCTTTCTAGCCCCTGGAACTTGAAGTAGGGTGTCTGGAAATGAGCTGAGAGACTAAAAGCAGAGTATTGGGCAGGCAACATTTTACATAGCAAAAACATGCATGAAATGGTGTCCTCATGTATCAGCTAAGAGTGTCCTCATGTATCAGCTAAGAGTGTCCTCCATGCTTGTGTTAAAATAAGTGAGTATGGTTATATTTATTTTTCCAACAAACACATGGTCAAAGAAGAAGATACAGGTGAGGTTCACAGCCATGCACTGACCTGGTTATTTATCTCAGCCCTTAGCGTATCACAAAGCTCAGGCAAGCTCAGGACAACCACATGTGTGAAAGGTAATTTCCAAAAAGGGCCTCGTCCACTTTCCCTGGAGAGCTGAAGAGCGTCCTCGGGTATAAGGACTGCTGCTTTTTAGAGAGCTTATATTTAGGCTGCTTTACAAAATGTGGCCATTACGGTTGGTAACATTTCCAAGGAACAGTGAATTTTTCATGGCTGGTGACTTACAGTCGCAGTGTTCTTTGACTATGTGCCTGCCTCTCAAAGCTCTGATTGACACCGGCTGGCATATTACACAGAGTCTGCTTAGACTGATGCTCTTTTTCCTGGATAAATAATGATCAAGTCACCATGATGACATTGAACTTCAAGCAGCATCTTGCATCATCCTTTCTCTACTGCTTTGCTCCTAATTGAGCATTTCTTCAGCAGCCCAAATCTAACATGCCACCAAGCAATTTCGCATTCAGCTCTTCTATTTTAAGCCATTCCTTTCCTAAAATGTAATTATCAGCTATGGCCCTCTTAAAGGCCTCTGCAGTCAGAGTGTTGTGTGGTAAAGATGTGTCAGAAAGAGGAATATTTACTGAGAGCAGGTTAAAATATGAGAGTCCTCTCGGGACAGTTGCAGCCCTCACACTGATAAGGTGTATGCCACAGATGTCCACCACATTGCAAACACATCAGTCACTATACATAAAATCAGTATTAAAATTTGCCTGTTGCTGGGACTTTTTTAACCGTGGAGCAGATTCAGGAGGTATTATGAGTCATTTTATCAGTGGAGATTTATAGTGGGGACATATTTAATTCTCTCTCCTGTGGTAGCAATGGTTGATCTACATCCCTGATCCCACCCCTTCACGCTCTTTCCTTTCTGCATAGCTGTTTCCAGTGCCAATGGAATGACTCAAGGTGAGTATTTCCAAGCAGGGGTCCTAAGCCTTTTCTCTCATTCTCTTTTTGCACACCACTAACAATCCCCTCAATCTCTGTGTTTCTGCAGCCATAGTGCCATCCATATCTTATAAATGCAGCAACCCTCACCCATACTACCTGCTAGAATTTGTCCATCAGAGCAAGTGCCCGTTTAGACACCAACACGCTTTGTTTGCTTCATTTGTGTTCTCAACTTGTCTTCACCTGGAAAAGATGACAGTGGGTGACAGGACCAGTAGGACTCTGTGGAGTTAGAGTGGATTGTTCTTGCTTATAGAAGCACCTAAATGTGTTTGGGGACAGAAGCTTCCAGAACACAGCAGAGGGTGAACAGTCGAAGAGCCAGAGCAAGAAGTCAGGAGCTTGCAGTGTAGGAGCAGCCAGGAGGAGCAATCAGCTCTTGTAATTACAGGGTTGATTTCCAGACACCAGAGGGACTCCACAGAATCTGCTGTCATTAAACTAAATCCAAAGTTGAGCCTCTCTTCAAGGCTACGCTAGCAAAAGGGAAATCTCTCTTGAAGCACTTTTATTCGTATTCTCTCCAAACCGATCACATCAACGCCATTGTTCCAGATCATATTGTCTCCAGAAATCTAGCTGTCAAAATGTAAATGAATTCTTGATCTCTTCTGGGGTTCTCAATGTAACGGCAAGGCCTGAGCAAAATCAGCTTTGAGAATACCCAAACAGCAACAACAAAAAATAGAAAACACATGTACCTCCGAAAGCTCCGGGCGGAAAAAGCCATTTGTGTGAGATGGTTTCTGGGCAGGAATCTTGGCATGGGTAGAAAAAATACTCCATTCCATTTTGTGAGAAAACCTGAGGGCAAAACCTCTTCTTCCCTATGGACACAAGAGGACAGCAAAACTGTTCCCTGCCCAGGCAGAAAAGGCAACAGAGTTGGTGCAGGTGGGCAAGTAAAACAGACTTACAGCTGTGTAAGAAAAAGAGGAAAATGCCAATGGCACAGCTGCAACTGCTGGAGAAAGCAATGGTATTTGAGGTGCTGGGCAGGAGTACAGAGTGCACCAGACAAAAGGTGCCGCAGCTAAACAGTATTCCTTACGCACTACTCCCTTACTCAATTTTTTCCTGTAATATTGAACCCGGAGCGCTCAATTATCTGAAAAATACCCCCAAAATAAACAGCCCTCAAAATTGTCGTCGGGTTCTAAATTAATCTAGCAGAAACACAAATACATGAGACATATTGGCTGACCTTGGCATAAATTGACTGTAAAAAGCCTTTAAAGACTGTCGAATCTCTGAAGATAGGCATGCATCTTCTACACTGGAGGACTGAAACGCCCACGGTTTTGATGCACCCTCGCAGGTCCCAGCAACCAAATATCTGTGTGGAGTTTTTTACAAGGGACTTTGCACAAGTTGAGTACATTTCTGCAGTAATTCAGCACCATGGCAACACATTTCTCACTCTGGCAAAGACAGCAGCTGGAGAAATGTCACCAATAGGTTCCTGGAGAAGGAAGGAATCTGTCTTTACATCCCTGCTTGGCTACCATTCCTCCCTGCCCCTCTCATCTCCTCTTAAATTTCTTATAATGGAAAGCAGCACTAAAAGACCGCAGGGTTCTAACTGATTTTCCTCACATTCACTATATTCACTCACAGGCAAAAGCATCCCTGCTGGAAAAAACCACTACTGGATGGAATAAATATAAACAAGAATGCTTGCAAATGCTGCAGGAATCAACTGTAGATACTGGTAAGGAAACAAGCAGCACAAAAAAGCAACATGTTCAGTAGCACTGATTAATATGCAGATATTCTTTTACCTGCTTTGCAGAAGTGTGTGTCTGTACGTTCTAAATGTTGAACAATCAGCTGTAATGACTCACACAAACATGCAACCATGAAGTTAATGACTATCTTTGTCTTGAAACATAGAATCATAGAATAGAATCATAAATTAGAATCACACATATTAGGTTCTTATATGCAAAACCAGTTCATATACAGAAATGAGCCATTGAACTGCTGGTGCTGAGCTTCCACTGTGGTGAGGCACTGGGTGCCTGGTCAAGAGGTAGCTGCCACTCATTATCAGTAAGAACCATCCACTTTAGATTAAGGAGTCCACTTTTCAGTTCCCTTTTCAGCCTGAAGGAAGTCAAACCCATGTTCCTGGAAACTATGCTAACCACAGGAGAGCAGACCATCCAGGGAAGAGAAGACATCGTCCACTTCTATGCTTTAGAAACTGAGCCATGGCAGACAAGAACCAAAACCACATGAGGCAAGACAGAGCCTGGTTCCTGCCCAGTCAAGGCAGCTGTGGAGCTGGTCTCTTCTCACAAGACTGCTGATGCATTTTGTAATACAGTCATTAGATTAATCAGCTGAGACACAGAGACCAGGTTGCTCCATGTTCACCTGGCACTTGTATCCATTAGCTTAAAGCCCATTATTTTTTCTTCTGCCTCTATGGCTTTTGGATTCTTGCTGAAGAGGGCAGTGTCTTCTGAAAAGAGGCAGAGGGAAGAACTGAGTCCACACCTCCTACTTCTGGCCAAGAGTTTTATGCTGTTTGGCAAAAAGGGATCTTCTGATCTGTGATTATTTTGTTCTTAAGAGTATAAACTCTTCTCACTGTCTTCAAGAAAGGATGGCTCAGTTTGAGTAGTTGGAGAAGTTCAAGTAGCTGGGAACGAGGTGACTGCAGTCACCAAGGATAGGTTAAGAGTAAAACTATCCTCGATGTACCTAATGACTATGGGCAGGTCTCTGCTCCTGTGTGCAAGTGATACACTCATGGTCATCTTGCTTGGTGGCTCTCTCACCCGATGAACTGCACAGGGAGACTCCAGGATAATTTGTGAGCTCTGACATGGTTTAGTGCGAGGTGCTCCTGCCCATGGCAGGGGCTTGGAACCGGATGATCTTAAGGTCCTTTCCAACCCAAACTATTCTCTGATTCTATGACTCACTTTGCTAATGGCAGTTGCACCAGTGTGCAACTTTGTTGGCCAGAACATATGTTCTAAGATCAATGTGTGTATTTTTCATCACTCAAAAATGCATTTAAAAGTTAGAAATCAATCCAAAGCATTGGCCTAGGAATTTCAAACTGCAGAGAAAAAAAAAACAACAAACAAACAAAACAAAAAAAGAGGTTTTGAAGCATAATTTCAAGCAGAAATGATGTATTATCTTATGTTTTAATGTTCCTTAAACTCCTGAAAATATTGAAATCCCTGACTTTCAAGGGCTTTTGAAAAGCAAAATGAAAGACAAACCCGGTGAGTTAAAGAAACTCTTTCCAGTGATCCCAGTCAAGAATGGGCTTTCCCTTCTTTCAGCTGAATTAGGAGTTGCTGAAAGCGAGACACTGGAGCAGTGGGAAAGAAAATTTTTCTAGGGTAAGAAAATTTCCTTCACTCCTGCGGCGCTGGCACAGGGTGCCCAGAGAAGCTGTGTGTGCCCTGTGAGGGTGCTGAGGCGCTGGCACAGGGTGCCCAGAGAAGCTGTGGCTGCCCCATCCCTGGCAGTGTTCAA
>WYDI02018548.1:0-23485 GCA_009867235.2 Psittacus erithacus
TGTCGCCACAAAATCTGTTTTTCAAGGCTCAGGATAGTGTTCCAGGCAGTGGCGTGGGGCACAGTGTACGTTTCCAGTCATCCAGTGGTTACTTCCACCATGGTAAGTACATGATGTTTGCCTCGGCGGGTCGGTGGAAGCATGATATAATCAGTCTGCCAGACCTCCCCATATTTATACTTCAGCCATCGTCCTCCATACCAAAGAGGCTCTAATCATTTAGCTTGCTTAATTGCAGCAAGTTTCACACTCATAAATAACCTGGGCAATAGCGTCCATTGTTAAGTCCACCCCTCGATCAAGAGCCCATCTGTATGTTGCATCTCTGCCCTGATGGCCTGAACTGTCATGGGTCTACCGGGCCAAAAATAGTTCACCCTTGTGTTGCAATCTAAGTCCATCTGAACCACTTCAGTCTTAGCAGCTTTATCCTCTTCTTGGTTGTTCTGGTGTTCCTCAGGGGCCCAACTCTTGGGTACATGAACATCAACATGACGTACCTTTACCACCAGGTTCTGCATCCGGGCAGCGATATCTTGCTGCAGTGCAGCAGCCCAGATGGGTTTACCTCTGCGTTGCCAGTTGCTCTGCTTCCATTGCTGCAACCACCCCCACAGGGCATTTGCCACCATCCATGAGTCAGTATAGAGATGAAGTACTGGCCACTTTTCTAGTTCAGCAATGTCCAAAGCCAGCTGGATGGCTTTCACCTCGACAAACTGACTCGATTCACCCTCTCCTTCAGCAGTTTCTGCAACTTGCCGTCGAGGATTCCATACAGCTGCCTTCAATTTCCGATGCTTTCCCACAATACGGCAGGACCCATCAGTAAACAAAGCATACTGCTTTTCACTTTCTGACAATTTATTATATGGTGGGGCCTTTTCAGCACGCATCACCTCCTCCTCTGGTGACATTCCAAAATCTTTGCCCTCTGGTCAGTCCATGATGACTTCTAGAATTCCTGAACAACCAGGATTTCCTAGTCAAGCTCGTTGTGTAATTAGTGCAGCTCACTTACTCTATGTAGCATCGGTTGCATGGTGGGTAGAGGAGACCCTGCCTTTGAACATCCAGCCCAGCACGGGCAAACAGGGTGCTAGGAGGAGTTGTGCTTCAGTGCCAGTCACTTTCGAGGCAGCTTGAACTCCTTCATAGGCTGTCAGTATCTCTTTTTCAGTTGGGGTATAGCTGGCTTCAGATCCCTTGTATTCCTGACTCCAAAAGCAGTAATTAATTTCTTTCCTCCTTTACCCAAGCTTCAGGTTCCTTTGTCACTTCTAGCCCAGACACATCTCATTTCCACTTTTTTCATTTACTGAAGTATGCAAGAGACTGACTGGATACACCTTCTTTCCTCCCCAGAATCTGCTGCTTACAACACAAACACCCAAGTGGAGGAAAAGTTGCTGTTCTGATACCATGATTTCTGCACATATGCAAGTGGCTAGAGAGATGAGGAAAAGGGACAGGAATTGATACAACTGAATATGAATACCAGCACAGGTTCTGTGATACTCCTTTGAATAAGTTTATTGAGGCAAGTATAAAGCAAGCACAGATTGTTTGTCCTCTCTTCTGCAACAAAGAGAAAATAGATTTTGTGTGCAATAATTATAATCTTCTTCTTGCTTTCCACTTCAGGAAATACAGCTATATACAGCCAAGGTTTCTGGCAGAGTCAGAATTAGCTACTTACTGTGTTCCTTTGATTTGTGAAATATCTTAGATGACACATCTAGGATGACCTTTTTTTTCACGTCACTGAACACTCACTTAAGAGCATCCTGTGAGTGCCCACAAAGATGATATTGAGTTATCCAGTTAGTGAAGGCAGTAATTTCTGTATTTTACTTTGGTAAAAAAATAGAAATTATGTTTCTTCTAGAGTATTATTGTTAAATCATTCTTGGAAGCACTTTAGTTATAAAATATTTTCAGCTCATTTCTGATGTTATACTCATATTTTATCAATAGGTATAGCTCCCAGCATGTTATTGAAGAGCATTTTCCTTTCCTGCTTGCAGCTGAGAGTTGATTCATTGCACTTAATGGGTATCTGTCAGATTTAATTTGAGCTGACTCAAATCTGTAAACAGCAGTCCTGGTCACCACTGTCCACAACTACATTATATGCAGGCAAAATATTTCATTTAAATGAGCAGCTGCCATGCAACACCATTGCAAACCTATACATGTAATATAAAAAAAAAAAAAAGCAACAGGTTTTGAAATGGTGTAATATCATCCATGAAGTAAACTGGGGAATGATAATTTACATAATTTAGGAATATGACCCAAATCTTTCTTCAGTAATTCTGTGCACTGAGGAACTATTCATATATTTGTCACAAAATGCAAGAAATGTTGTCTGACAATTCAGGTCACCTTCCCTGAACATCTTCCTTAGCAAGCATCCTTGTGCTTCTTTTGTGCTGTGAGAGCTAAGCATGTGCCTGCCTGGATTTTTTATCAATGGGTAAACTTCATCCAAGATAAAAGACTTGTGTGAATATGAAGTGGTTCTCAACTAAAAAATTTCCAGTGGAGATGGTATCTTCACTAGAAATGTCACCTGTATAAACAGCAGAATAGCCTAAGCAAATCTGCTTTTCTTAGTCACCTTTTGTAGAGCTTCTACAAGTCATCCAGGCTTAATGATAACAGCAGCCTTTAACTGAGATTACTAATGTGAGTTTGGCAGTGTACCACCTACTACTATAGTACAGAGTTTGGAGAATCATGGAGCAAGCTTGCGCCTGTTGCAGAATACCAAGGTGTTGGATCTTAGAAATGCAACAGAAAAACATGAAATTGATTGGGAGACCTAGAAATATCAGTAAAACTCTTCATATAACATGATTAGTATCACAGAAATTCAGAAGAACAAATTTTTCATTTGAAATGTTGATATTCCAGAAAGACAGGTAAGGGAAGAAATACTGCGTAAATGTCTAGAGTTTATTAGGAGTTGAGAGTTTTACTCTTTGTCCTGGTAAAAGAGAAAACAACAAGAGTGGAATAATGGCAGTAACCCATATAGACCTTTGTTGAAGAGTTTAATGAAGCATTTCTTAGGCTATTTAAAAGTTAGAATGTGGCGACAGCAGAAAATTTTAGCCAAATATTTGTTGTACAAATATTATGACAGGCTGTAGACTGACAATCATGCTCATGTAATGTGCTGAGAACAAGCTTTGTTTAGAGGATAGAAGGGGACCAGCTAATTTCAATGTAGCTCTTACTAAAAAGGGAGAATTGATTGAGATGCCAAAGGTGAAGGTAATCACAAAATGATAACGTGAAATATACTAAGGGAGACAAGCGTGACAGAAGAACTGAAAATAATGTACTTAAAAAAGTAAAGCTTTGACAATGAACTCAGGAAATGCATACAATAGATCATTCATGAAGATGATCTGAGAGATAAAGGAATATAGCAAATCTGTTACTGAAACAATTCATATTAATGCACAATAGCAAATGCAAAAAGAAGATGAAAAGCATGGTTAGAGACCATTTTAACTACATCAGGCTACCCTTAGTTATTAGAAAAGCAAAAGAATATAAAAGGGTCCTGTGGTTATGGGTCGTATAATTGAATAAGTAGAAAGAAAGAGCCCATATTGGTAAGGATAAATCCAGAAATGCAACAGAGTGTATGAGCTTCAATTAGCAAGAGAAATAAAAGGAAAAAAAAAAAAAAAGTCTCATTCTAGAACTAAAAGAAATACAGGTCCAAGTCTAACTGGAAAAGAAGATCATTAACAGATAAAGCTTTCAGTTCTTTCTTTTTGAAAATTTAAGTTTAAATTAGATTGAAAATGCAACATTTAACAAGAGGCTGGTGGGTGATGCAGGTATGAGTCTAGAAAAAACAAGCCAAAGAATGCTTTTGTGAGGTAGTTAAGTTACGAGTGCTTATCAAAATCACCTCAAGGTGTTTATGGCACTGTGTGAAGAATTTGAAACATTAATGGTACTTTTAGACAATATGATGAGTAAGAAAAAACTCAGAGGATTGGAAATGAGAAAAAGCAAAAAAACCCTACCTTCTAAAGTGCAAATCCTAATGTAAGTTATCAATAAAACTGTATTTAAACCAAAGAAGTCTGCATGTGTGAAAGGCTGAGATGTGGACAAAATGCACCCTTACCACTAACCATAATGGGGCAGTGGAGCAAAGCAGACAACTGGATGTTTAGCACTGTTAGACAGAACTTTTCTTTCAACCCTCTGCAGCAGGGAATACAATTATTCAGCTCTACTTAGCACTGATGACCCTTGGTTGCCATACTACAGTCAGTTTTAGGCACCACAATTTAAAAAATTAAAAAGACTTTACAAGATGATATATTGGCAAGAATGCTAGAGTACAGCAAAAAATAATCAAATAGTGTTTGCTGGTGGCAGGAAGCGGGAAGACATAGTCTCCTAATTATAAAGGTTTGCTATGAAGAAGTAATGAAGACAGTAGGAAAGCACAAGTAAAATCAGTTCCATGTGTAAAAGCCTATAGATAGGATATTAATTTTCTTTTTCATATTGTGAGGCAATGGACCGGACTGCCACAGGATGTTATAAAACTGCTTCCATAATGGTTTTCAAGAACAGGTTAGAAAAATATTTGTTAGGATAGCTTCACTGTAAGATGATGACCCAGGTGATTTTTCAAGGTCCCTTCTAGTCTTATAGCTGCATGATTTTGTTTCCCTTTCGTTTTGTGTTCCCATGGGTGGAGTACATTTTGTATCTAGAACACAATAGAGAGCATCAGGTGGCTTTATGCAATATATTTTATGTCACATTTCATTAGTGGCTGTTTACTGCAGAGATATAATGGATAAAAACAGACTTTAAAATGGAAAAGTGAAGAGTCTCTTCATTAAATAATAATTATAGAATTATACAGAAATAATTGTATCCAGATTTTAAAAAAGCATTTCACCTGTTCTATTTCTAAACATCACAAATTTGTTGCTACATTTACTGTTTAATTTGCAGGGAAATCAGATTCCGAAATGTCCTCCGTAGTAACTGTCTCAACATATTTTTGAACAGCACAGTAAATTATACTTTTAAAAAGTTATTTTGAGTTAATTATTTTAGGGGCTGTGTTATCAGAAATTAAAATACACAGTTATAGCAGGCATCTGAGTGATTTAACACAGGAGCCTGAATGAAGGCTGTGAAGACTTCTAAAATTCTAAACAACTTCAATCATGTGACATATTTTCTTTTGTAGTTACAGACCAACATCTTTCTAGTGCTAAGCCAAACATAAAAATCAAATTCCAACATATTTCAGTCTTTAAAACCCTCGTAAACCTAGGCTGAAATCCATGACACAGACCAAATATATTTCTTATATAGCAGGATTATCTTCTGAATTAAAAGGAAAAGAAAAGTCAGGGTATTTTTAGAAATCTGGTTAATTGATTAAACTCCTGGCTGGCTGCTACAGCCTTACTCAGCTCCCTCCAGTAAAGCTATCACCCTTTAATCACAACTCATTTGTCTGAAGACTTAGTACACAACTAGCTTTACAGTGTTATTCCTTGTAACTGATTTCATGTGCTGACTATTGTTGTCCTCAACTTCATTTTGAGTTAACACCAAATATGTTCAAAATCAACCAACCAATTTATTTTCATGATACTAAAGCATAGCATTAAAAAATAGCATTTCTTATTTCAAGTTAGGATAATGAACTAGAAAAAAAATATAGCTCTTCATAAATGTAGCCTGAAGACAAATGTTAGGACTTCTATTCAGAGAAAAAAAATATGGGTATCTAGGGAGCTGCACCTTTATCAGGAGTCTAAGTGCTTATTATAGTAAATAGAAATCTGAGGGGAAGAGTGATTCAGTTGCCTGAACATGCGTCAGTACTGTTCCATATGCCAGACAATATACTTCTGGCTTCCAGATGCAGCTTCAGTATGGGTTTGACCCCTGTGTCATAGGTTTCCCTTTGTAGGTGCTTTAGATATGCCAGGGCATATGAATAATTTTTAAGATGTCTATATTGACCTACTGATATTATTACTTCTTAAAGCTACATTTATAGCTGAAAAATAAAGTGTTTATCCAGAGTTGGGCTTTTCTTATCCTTTAATAAGATATTTTGCTTATCCTTTATTAAGATATAGACCTCATAGCAGACTTCCAATATCTGAAGGGGGCCTATAAAGATGCCGAGGAGGGACTCTTCATTAGTGTAGTGATAAGACAAGTGGTAATAGGTTCAAACTTAAACAGGGGAAATTTAGATTGGATATAAGGAAGAAGTTCTTTACTGTGAGGGTGGTGAGGCACTGCAATGAGTTGCCCAGGGAAGTTGTGAATGCTCCATTCCTGGCAGTGTTTCAGGTTGGGTTGGACAGAACCTTGGGTGACATGGTTTAGTGTGAGGAGTCCCTGCCCATGGCAGGGGGGTTGGAACTAGATGATCTTAAGGTCCTTTCTAACCCTAACTATTCTATGATTCTATGATTTGATTTAGTTAGTTTCTTTTTCTTATCTAACTGTTCAGAGTACTTAGGTGCTTGGGAATTTTAAAAAGGAATGTATATGTTAAATATCTGTTATGTGAAATAAATTAATTTGCTTTAAATAGCCATGCTGAGCAGAGAACTGAATAATTTACTTAATATACATAAAAAATTATTTTAAAACTTCACGAAAAGCTCTTTCTTGCTTTCAAATGTCATAATCACCTGTGGTTTTTTTTAAAGAAATTATAAATATTTATATTTGAATGAACAAATATTGTCCTTTTAATGAGAAACCTTCTCCAAAAGTGTTTATATTCTGCCTATATTTTAAAATAAAATTTTATATATTTTTCATAACCTGTACCAGGAAAAGTCATCAAAAAGTCTATGAAATATTTTTAATGTTCCTATAAAACATTACAGTAATTTGATCAGGTTTATTAAAGTTCTGTACCTGATTTATTTACAAGTCCTCCAACTCAGAGGGAAAGTCTTGCTAAACTATGCTTTATAGGACTCTAAGAATCATAGAACTGTGAGTTACAATAAAAAATAAAATACAATAGATATGTTCATTACTTCACCTGACAAAAATTCATGTGGACTTAGGAGAAAAGGGGAATTGGACAGTTTATGACCTCAAGTAATCATATAATTTCATTGAAAGATAAACCGTTTAAAGATTAAATGGATTAAAGAAAGATAACCGTTCTTGAGGCAGCACATGCTTTCAGTGTTCACCCTTAGGTGTAAAAATCTGATACAGAGGAAAACCAAATTTTCCCGTTCCTTCTGAAAGCTCCAACTTTCTGAACATTGCAGTTTGGGTCAAAGTTGCTGGCAGCTCTTTCTTGCAGAGGAAGCTGTGGGTATGGTGTGCTAGAGAAGGCGGTAGGTCCTGCCGTATGCCTATATGCAAGATTCTCCACCTTCTTCATGCATCGCCAGAAACCTTAAAACCCTGTTCTCAAGTTCCTCTTCAGTAATAATGTGCTGGAAATCAATTTCTTGAATATTTCGGTTAGTTAATGGGGAATTTTCCATCACTTCAATGGAAAATACAAATAAAGATTACAATCAATACAAATAAAGATGACAATGAATAGCAGTGCCTGATAATTTTCAGTGGAATTTTGTGAGCAGGAAAAATAGTGTTAATTTTCACCTCTATATCAGGTTACTGAAATAATATTTGCAATTATATGCCTCTGTACACATCAGTATCTCAACAGATAGTGAATATGGACATGAAAAATATTAGAAATAAGGTATTTTGAATTAGAAATAAAGTATTTCTATTTCTCCAAAATCTTGTGGATCAGTTTGAGCTAATTTGCTTCTGGAAGAAAATAAATGCTTCTTAATTCCATTGTATAATGATATTATCATGGCTGAGAATTCCCAAAGCTGTCCCAAACATGAAACAATCTCTCCCCCTTCAGGCCCACATGCACAACTAGACCATTCCCCTCTCCCTCCTGTTTCCATCAACTTGTTTTCCTTGAAAGCATACAAAAAGGACTAAGAGGGAGATTATTCCAAAACTTCCCAAATGTTGTTTTCTTTCAAGTTAATGTAGTAAATAATTTTTTGCCATTTGGGTCTAATGGGAACTTCAGTCCTGTGTAAATCTGAGAGATAAGTGGATCAATTTAATTGCAAGGACAGAAACCAGAAGTCTGAACTATAATTGTTCACATTGTATGAGATTCCTTAGAAGTAAGTGAACATGAAATCTTGACATATTTCACATGAGTAAGGTTCACAGACTTTCTGGAATTCACTGACTTCCTAGCAAAGAAACATATGTGTTTCCTTGCTTCATCTGGAATAATAAAAAAAAACAAACCACTTTTGAAACATTAAACTGTCATAATCAAGGCAAACTCAAATCACAGATCTTGATTGCTGCACTTAATACTTCTTTTCATTTGCTCCAATTTATCTTTGTGCATACTGCTCTGTGTGATTAAATACTCTTGATCACTCATGAGCTCATGCTGAGCCTATCATCTCACACAAAACATCGCAAGGTAAAGCTATTCAGGATCAGCACTCACAGAGAAAACACTTGCCCTAGATTCATCTTCTTGGCTTATATCTGGCCTCTGGAGGCAATGTATTTTCAAATTAAGACTTTTTTTCTTTTTTCTTTTATCTTTTTTTTTTCTTTTAACTGGCACTAGAATTTATAGAAACAAGCACAATGGATATTCTGAAAATATTTCAATGAAATGGTTTTGACAAAGGTCAGGAAGGGAAGTTTAACCTTCTTTTGCAGCTGAAAAGTTATATTCCTATATTGCTTCTTACATGCCTTGATTTAATTCTTTCTCAGTGAGAAAGAAGGTCAAGAAGCTGCAAGTTCACAGAAGGCAGAGGATTTTGAGAAAAGTGGAATTTGAGGGGGACCTTGGCATATTATTGTAGTGAAAAACAAAACTCCTGTTTGGTTTTTATGTTTGATTGGTTTTTGGGGGTTCTGTAGTGCTTGTTTGGTTTGGTTTTTAGTAGGAGTGCCTGCTATTTATTTATGGATTTAATGTCATCCAAGCATTGATAGAAGTGGGGCGTGAAAAGGAAATGGCCCTGAAGCTTAGGGCAGCCTCTGTCTGCTAAGCCTTGTTAACCACGTTCGGCAATGTGGTTTTTGCATTTCTGCCAGGCACCAGGACAGCTTTCCTAGGAGGGATGGAAAGGATCAGCACTCGTTCTCCTCTGGAAGAGGCATCTCCACCACTGGAGATGTCACCTCAGATGTAACAGCTCTGGCTTGGGGTTTGAGTTGTCTGGATAACAACCTTGACTGTGGTGTGCCTCCAGCTCCTAACAGTACAGTAGGAGTAGATATGATACTTTGCTACTTTATGTATTTAGACTGTATTAACTCATTAAGAAAGGGACTTTCTCATACTCTCAGTTTGTATACTGACATTGACATTCTAAAAGTAAACACAAGAAGGCCCCAAAAAAATTGTCTGGTTTTGGACCTTATTGGTTTCATCTGTTTCCTGTGCTACAATTGAATTTATGGTGACTGTTGCTAAAATTTCTTTTTTCAGCAAATCAGTTGCTGCTCAAATGTTTATGTCAGCTTGTACTATATGATGCTCCCAGAAGTATGGACTGTTTTCCCAATTTGCTGGACAGAGCTTTGCTTAAATCATTTAATTTCCTTTACTTTATTAAATTAAGCAGTTTCTCCTGGATAACCACTTTTGTTTTCCTTACAGTGAAAGCAAAACTTTTAGCTTAACTTAGTAAGACTAGTGCCTGTTCGTTTTACTGTTCCACGACTCTTGTCACTAGAACAGGAAAGAATATACTTCTATATTTGTTTCCATTTTAGGATCTAAAGTGCTTAAGTATGATAGTCAATATGTCTTCCATGAAACATCTTTCTTTCTTAGACACCATTGTAGGAGTACTTCTTAATAATTTCGTTTTCTAACATCACCTGCCTAAAATAAGGCACATGCTCTCCACATCTATTTCTGTTCTTCTTCATTAGGTTTCTAATACTGCATGGTGTTCTCATACTATTACAAAAAACATTCTCTTTATCAAGATTTTTCAAAGTTTTTATAATTGCTGTAGCAGATACACATTTTCTTGTAGAAAGCAATACCTTTAAAACCCTCCTCATTTTTACTTTAAGTGGCGCATTCTTTTTTTTAATAGTGAAAATACTATATTGAAAACTATATTTCATCATTTGTTATGTGAGTCAGAATCTATTTTTAGTATAATGTCCCCCTTATTCTTAGACTCAACCATCTCTTTCACTAATTTAGTATTAAAATCTTCATTTTCATTTCCTGGTGAAAGATGAACAGGGAAACAGATGCTTTATTTTTAAGATGAAACCTCATTACCTTACCATGAGTAACCCTTGTAGTGGAATGATGATAGATTACTAACAGGCTTTTTGTTTTTCATTGCATTGGTTTGATTTTCATCCAGACATATTTCCTCATTGTTAGAACTGAAAAAGTGATTTTTCAGTGGCTACTCAATGCTCCTCCTGATTTTTTGGTGGCAGTAGTTGTGTGGTTATAGATTAGAATGCTGATAATTTGATGAAATATCAGGATAATTGAAATTAGACATATTTCTGAGGCAACTTATAGAACTTCCTATACCTTTAAGGAAGATCTAAGAATTTGTACTGTTCCCTATTTAAATTTAGAAAAACTTATTTTTCAAAGCTTTGAAAACTGTTTTAATGTCAAATTTAAAAGTCACAGTCCCAGTCATTTAAATTGAAACTCCCCAGACCCCTTTGAAATATTTGGAGTTTTCTCACATTAAAGAAAATTTTTCACATTAAAAGATATATGCCATTTCCTTTGAATAAAGCTGAACATGAAATCACTGGTGTAAAGCCACAGATATGTTTAAAATGTAAACCAGTGTCACTGTTGTTGACTTGAAGGGGTTATAATAACAAATTCAGAATACAATACAATGCAAGCCAGCGCTGATTTTTGCAGACTGCTAAAAAGAAATTGATTGAAACCAGGGAATTTGCACATGTATGAAAATCACTACAGCTTTCAGAGTATTTCAAAACAGGGCTAGAATCTTACTGGTGAGAACTTACAGTTCTAGCTTCTGCATTCCCACTGCATTTAAATAAAATATGCATAAATATAATAGTCAATGATGTGATATAGAAACTCATAAACATTTTGCAAATGCCCGTTCCGAATTGAGTCCCATAGATCCCATAATCTACATAACAGACTGAAAGCAATCTGCATTTCTGCAGAAGAATTAGTTAGCTATATTCAAAGAATGCATATCTTTGAAACATCCAACTCACAATCGGCTGATATTTTAACCACAATTTAGATACTTAATTTATATAATCTGGGAGTTGAACCAAAAATCATGGTTTGGTTTCAATTTTTCTTTAGTCCCCTATTAGAAGAAATAGCTTTCATGCTTAGTCAAACTGCATTCTTCTGATAAGGGGGCATCTGAATGACATGCAATATTACTTCTCAGTGGAATCTTGTATGAAAAGAGGAAACAATACTTTTTGTGGAGATATTAACAAAAAGATCAAAATTAAATCTATGAAAATTCTTATGTGCAAAACCTATTGCAATATTATATGTGTAACCTTGTATATAAGGCTATGGAGGCATCCTATAAACCCATTTCAAGTCTGTAACCTCAGTTTCTTAGAGAAATTCATAATTTGCTAAACAAAAGACACCAGGGAGACAAATATTTATATCTGTCTATTTGGATTTATCCATTCATGTGTATGCATGTTACCAGATGAACAGCTAGACAAATAAAAGACCCTTTTTTGATTAAAAAGCTCCATTTTGGGGTCTTATGGTAACCTAAGTACTCTGCAGCGTGATAAGGGTATATGTCACTAAAAAAGAATAATTAAATAAAAAGACTGACAAAAAAAAAGTTCTGTTTGAGTCAAAGAAAGGAATAATATGCATGTAAAAATGATGAAATGGCATCTGAAAGATGAATGTGTACAGATAAGTGGACGCTCCTAGAATGTTTTGTACAATTGTAAGTATATTAGAATCAAAGTAATCTAATTGTGTTCTAAAATGCATTTGCATTTATTTTTCTTGGTAAGATCAGCAGTTTAGAAACTGATAGAGGTTTCCAAACACAAAAGCATTTTACATATCTATGCTAAAAAGTTTGCTTTAACAGTATGTTTTTGGCTAAAAAGAAACATTTTTTGTGTTATGATCCTATCACCAGAGAATATGGTCATCAGAATCAAAAAATAACATGGACCATGCACTGACAATTTCTTATTCAGTTGCAGTTTCCAAACTAGTGGAAGTTAAAAGATGCAAGCAAAGAAAAATATCCTACAAAATTACTGCAAATATGAAAAGTAATATGGATTGAAATCTGGTTGTAAACATGGAGCTTTAAAAATCCTGTCATAAAAACTGCTAGAAGCACAGATAGACATATTGAAATTCATATGATTCTTCCTTTACAAATGTATGGCTTGGAACACGTCGCTCAGTCATTCTCACAATATGATTTTTACTTGCTAAACCCTAGCTCTGAGTTTCTTTGGAAGTCTTTTCTGTGCCAGTCACTGTGAACTGTGATTACTGTAACTTCCTCAGTCTTTCTGTTTCATGTACCAAAAATACTTGAGTTTTGAATGTAGCATTATGTGTACAAGCATATTGGGAAGATATTTCCTTCTCTGCCTTTCCCACTTTCTTCATCTTCAGGATTATGTCTCCATATACAATTTTTAATATCACTTTTTTTTTTTTCCCTGTGATTGATGGTCTCTTTTTCTTGTTGATTTAGTAGTTATTGAGTTACTTAGTTGCCAGCTGAAGAATAGAGAAACTAGACACTCAATTCTTACAAATTCTGTGCTATCCATCCAAAATGATCTACCACAGGCTTTCGTCTTATCACATTCCTTTCAACCTTTAAAACACTGATCATATTCCCTGCTTTATATCGCATAACTAACCAGTAAAATAAACACTGCTACTGACGGGAACTAAAAAACCTTTCTTCTCATTATGCTCTATATGTGTCCATTTGTTATGCTTTTCTTAATTTTAACCATATGCATCACAGAGTAATTGTGGAGATAACACCATCATCATTCATCTAAACAATTACACATCTAACACAGAGGCTATCGCCTCTGCTCGTGTACATTAGCTCCTACAATGAACAGTGAGGTGATCCACAGCAAGGTCATGTCCTCTGCAATGTCTGCAGGTCTCAATGATGCACAACTCTGCCAAAGCACACCAGTGTCACCCTGAGAATTACTACTGTGTAATTGCTAAGCCAAGCAGCGACGACAACAGTCAAACTGTTCTGTCTCAGCACGTTTAAAACCTGTGTACTGATTAAAGAGTGCACTGCCCTACCATTCTGTCTTTGTTGTGTCATAGGGACAGATTAAAAAAAAATAAAAAATCCACTGATTAATCCTTATGCTACACTTGAATTACTTAATGTAAAAGATCATAACATTGGAGGGGAGGGAGGTTAAGTCAAAAGAAAAGAAAAAAACCCTTTAAAAATCTAAATAAAACCCCCAAATATTTATTACAATTACATGAACAAGCCAAATACAAAGCCCTGGCTACTGAAGGGGATGTCACTTGCACTTTTATTTGTCCTGTTTTTTAAAATTTATCTAACTAAGAAACTTGCCACATTTATGAAGTTAGTAGAAATCTAAAAATATGGCTGCCATGTTGTCAACTTTTATCAGCAACTTATCCACAAGAAAAACAACCAATATATTCCAGTTTTGCTGATACAGAGGCTGTATTTGTCATTGAAAAGAAGATGAACAGTCTTTAGTAGTAATTAATAAGGATGAAATTATAATTGCACTGCATCAAGCTCCTTTGTTCAAAATAAGAATTTTTTTTTAATGTCAGGCAAAGATACTTTTCTTTTTGACTATATGTGGGCATTATTAGTATTCATCTTTTCTTTACTGTTTAGAAGTCTGGGTTTACTGAGGGTCCATTATTTTGTTCTTTTAATTTTAACACAGTATACTGGCAAGCTAACTCCTTTTAGTGGGGGCGAATGTCAGTAACAGTGATATTAAGCTTTTTAGTGACAATATAGAACACAAAAGTTTGCTTTCTAACAGTGCTTGACACAGTCTTTACTCAGGCAAAGTCTTTCCAATGTCAGATTTGTCTGAGGATACCAAAGTAAGAATTTCTGAAACAGGGAACCATATACAGTTATGATTTCTAATAGTTTAAGATTCAATAGTCTCTTGTAAATAAAGAGAATTTTGGGCAGATCTGGATGGTTATATATTTGCATAACTTTGATACCTATTTTTGGTAATTCCATCAGCTTTAATATTTGCACAAACTGAAGGACATTCTGAGTGCTTTGCAGAACTTGGCTAACACATGATTTGATTTACAACACACCTTCTTCATTCATGATGGCAGGATGCCTGAGTATAAATGCATTATACATCAGAGTCCTTTACTTCCTTGTGCTCACACAGTTCATGAATAGTCCACAAGAAATTCAAGTCTCAGCAAAATTAAGATGAAAAAGCCCCTAATAAATCTGCTAATTCTACATTGATTCTCAAAGTATATTTACAACCAGAATTTCAAACATACTTTTTAAAGATCTAGCTGACAGTCTTTTCACTTCTTTTGGAAACACATTTTTGCTGCTTTGTCTGAAAAGTGTGCATGTATTATGATCTTCTACATAATTGCTAATGAATTAGTATTTATCTGGTATTCTTTTTCCCACAGTTTTCTAAAAGCGTGACAAAATCTCATCTCAAACCCTGCCAGTGTAAATTACTTTCCTAGATTTCAAGTCTTTTTCATCCCCAGTTCTATAAAACTATCATAACTAAAGAAATTATAAATGAGAAGGAAACCATAACAAAATTGAGAAATAAATTACAGAAATATTAAAGTGCAGACAGATGGGAGAATTACACTAGTTTAGACCATGCTCAGATCCTTCAATGTTTATCTCTAAAATTAAGCTTGTTAACTCATTTTGGACCAGAATATATTTTTTTTTCCAAGTGCGCTGCCTGAGCAGTTGCTTTGTTTTCTTCTTCATTCCCTCAAAGTATGGAGCAGAGGTCATCTTTTAATATCAAATGCATGCTTCCAGTGGGACAATTTCTGGAAACTTGAAGGGCTTGGGTGCTGAAGGGGTGCCCTCTCTCTTTCTTTAATTGTCAAGTAGCTAATAGCAACTTTCTGCTATGAGTCAGACATTTAAACTTTTGCTAACTCTACAGCTGATTCAACACTTCCTTGCTGTCAGAGAAATTGCATTCTCTAGAAGAAGGGAGAATAGATCCTGTGCTTTTTTTTATTATTATGATCATTATGTAGGTGTTTAGAAGCAGTAGTAGCAACTTGCTGCTTTGGAAAAATTCTTCAGAACCAAGGAAAGAAAGATAGTGTTTGCTCTAGATGCACAGCAAAGCAAAATTGAAGACCAAATGCCTTGCCTGACAGCCAGGCTTTCTTTTCCATGCTTTGAGAGGTTTTATATTTCTTGAATTTCCCATGTTAGTCTTACACACTTAAGCTGACACTTTGGGCCCAATTTATTCCTGTAGAAGTCACATGAGAAATATTAGTGCTTGGAGGAAAAGCTTGGTCGCACTGGAGTTGCTTCATGGCCTTGCAGTTACAACAAAGACGTGCATACTTGAAAGTATTACTTTAGAAAACCTTGTCCTGTTCTTCTAACAATTATAATGGCTTTCGTCTGACATTTCTCTCAATGAATGCTTAGACTTGCAGTATGCTGGAACACTGTAGTGCAAGATGATAGCTGTGCACTTAGCTATGTTTTAAACCTTGAGGGATCTATCTTTTTATGCTCTTAGACTATTCTCATTTTGATTCCTAGATTTAGGTAACATACATGAATGAATTTGCCATCAAATATTTTTTTGAGGATATAGCAAAAGTGGAACTATAAGAATAATGCTGCTTGAAAAGGAATGCTAAATACGAAGACCTGAGACAGAATGGTATCCTGGACTGTATTTCAGATTTCTTTTCTATCTTTATTCCCTTCCCTACAGGAGCTCTCTAGCGTTTTTGTTTTTTTTTTTTTTTTGTGAGTTTGTTGGTTGTTTTGTGTTTTTTTTTTTGCTGTAGGATGTGACAGATAGCAAGCATGCTTAATTGTGAAATTAACAGAAAGAAGACTATACCTGCTTACATGACAGTGTAGGCCAGCAGTATCCTGGGCTGCACTGTGTAGAAAGAAGTGATCTTTCACCTTTGCTCAGCATGAACCCAAGGCCAGGGAGACATGGCAGTCTCTCCTCTGCTGGGCTGCCACGTTCAGACTAATTCCCCTGATACTTCTCAGATGCTACTTCATGGCCAGTTTCTTGGGGTTTGGTGCAATAATCTTAATTTTGGTCACTACTCAGACCACATACTCAGCCTGAGAGTATTTAATGTTACTAGTGACAAAACAAACCGATTAACAGACAATATCTGGCAGCGACCCAAACACATTCTGAAACAGGAGTTCCTGTCCTCTTCTTCCTGTGCTTTCTCTCAATTTCACATCTTACTCACGTACTTGCTAGAACGTAATGTACGTAATGCAGGCTGAAAGTGCTGCATTATAATTACTGTTGAAAATCAGAGCCTCTCCAATATCTGATTGTTCTGAACCAACATTAGGCAGGAGGCTTGTCCCTTTTTCACTAAAACTTTTTGGAATGCTTTATGCCATAAATAAAAATTAATTTCTCCTTTTCCTCTTACTCGCAGAAGGATTAAATAATGCCATAAAAGATAAATCAGATTTTAACTTCTTAAGCTTCTTTCCCTGCTTCAGATTTATTTATATTTTCCAAAATACATCATACTCGAATTCAAGCCTTTCTGCCCCTTTGCCACGATTGTTTTTGCTCTTCCACATGCCTTAATCTCAGTAACAGTGAGTTATATTTCATTTATAGATTTGTCATCACTGCTCTTTCTTTGAAGGAGCATATATTTGCACGCTGATGAATTTAAAATCTTGTCTCTATTCTTATTAAGAAAAATCATACTTCTATTTAATTATATTCATTTATGTTTGCAATTTAAGGAGTAAAGTTCAAGTTAGCAGCAGTGGGGAGAAAAATAATGCAAAGAAGCATTCAAAACCTGACTAAAGAAAGGGAAAATTCTGAGGACAGTCAGGAGAGTAGAAAGACTCCATGTCTTCAACAGCGGCAAGATGTCATGCCAGGTTACTGCTCAGAAAATATCCAGACGGTTTCCTCTGCCTTTCGCCTCTATGACTTTCTATCAGGTCATCCTCAAATAGATTCAGTCCTCTATTTTTAGTTCATTCATTATTCCTTTTCGTCTGCCTCTCTGGTGAGGAATGGACAGGTCTGATGTCAGTGGAAGCAATTTGAAATGAATAGATGTGCTAACTGACCCCTTCACGGCCACATCACAAGAAAATATTTAGTGCTACTCTTTATGGTCTACATAAAGGATTCAAGCTTAAATGACTTCAAGACAAAAATATCATTTGGACTACAGCTTGTCCTACACAAATACACTTTAAGTTAGAAAGCTGTTTGCAAGTCACCTAAAAGTGGATTTTGGTTTTCAACAATTGCCAATCATAAAAGATAATAAGATTTGCAAGTATGATTAACAGCAGGTAACACTTTAATGCAAGATATTGTCCCAGAAATTACTTTGGGACAAAACAATCTGACTCAAATATCATCTATATTTTGACAGCCAAATTTCATCTGATTAGATTTTTAATGAATTCATACAAAAAACATCCAAAATCAAAGTTATATCAGAACCAGAAGATTCTAGCTGTCTGAAAATTACATTAAGTTTAATCTATATCGAATGAAAGCATATACATCACCAAAAAGGGATTTCAAGTATTCCATTTAGAAAATTATAAATATCCAATCACTAGTGGTGTCTGACAGGGCTTGGTGTTAGGGCCAGTGTTGTTTAATACCTTCACTGATTATCTGAATGAGGAGATTGAGTGCACCTTCAGTAAATTTGTAGATGACGCTAAGCTGGGTGGGAACGTTGATCTGCTGGAGGATAGTAAGGCTCTGCAGAGGGATCTGGACAGACTAGATTCATGGACTGTGGCCAGTGGCATGAAGTTCAACAAGGCAAAGTGCCGGGTCCTACCTTTGGGACACAACAACCACATGCAACACTAGAGGCTTAGGGAAGAGTTGCTAGAAAGCTGCTCAAGCAGAAAAGGGCCTGGGGTGCTGATTGACAGTCACTGAACATGAGCCAGCTTGTGCCCAGGGAGCCAAGGCAGCCAGGAGCATCCTGGCCTATATCAGAAATAGCATGGCCAGCAGGGCCAGGGAAGTGGAGAGGCGGCACCTCGAATCTGCTGATTAGTTCTGGGCCTCTCGCTACAGGAAACACATTCAGATGCTGGAGCAGGTCTAGGAAAAGGCAGCTGAGATGGTGAAGGGTCTGGAACACAAGTCTGATGAGGAATGACTGATGGAACTGAGGTTGTTTAGTCTGGAGAAAAGAAGGCTCAAGGGATCCTCATCGCTCTCTACAGCTACATGAAAGGAGGTTGTAGTGAGGTGAAGTCAGTCTCTTCTCCCAGGTTTCAAGTGATAGGACAAGAGGTAATGACCTCAAGCTGCCACCTGAGGAGGCTTAGATTGGATATTAGGAAAAATTTATTCACCGAGAAGGTGATCAGGTATTGGCACAGGGCAGTTGTAGAGTCACCATCCCCAAAAGTGTTCAAGAAACATGTAGATGAAGCTCCCAGTGATATAGTTTAATGATGGTCTTGGCAGTCCTAGAGTAATGGTTGGACTTGAGAATCTTAAAGATCTTTTCCAACCTAGCTGATTCTATGATTCTATGTTTCTAAGTATTTCTCCAGATTTCTTTATTTCTCTCCTCTACTACTTCAGCTTGAACATTCATATAGCTAAATTAAGTTGAGAGGAATCCTACTCACGCTAACAAACAGCACAACCTAGGTAATGTGTGGTGTACCAGACAGCTTGTCAGAAGTGTATTGGAAAACCTAATTCCTAATTAGTGGAAAAAACCTCCAACCCAGTACAATTAGCTGCCGCTGTTTTCTGGGCCCTGCTGTCTCTCTGTGCAAATGAAGCGCACATCTGCAGTGAAGATTGATATTTGCAAATAGGAATGAATGACATTATGTTACTTTTCTCATTAGATTCTAACAGCTGATGACCATATTCCACAGGTGAAAATATTTAATCTTTCACAAACGAAGATACCAAGTTTGCCATTTTTCTGTTAGGCAACAACCACTATAATATAAACTCCAAGCACCAAGATATCAAAGAACTTTAATAATTATACTTACTACTGCCTTTTACCTATACTTCAAGGAAATACACAAATTATGAATGGCCATTCTGAAGTAACTGAATGGAGGAGTGGGGGAAGAGGGATTTTTTAAGTGATTTTTTGAATATTTATTTACTGTGTTGAATAAATGCATTTAAAAATGAACCTCATACAAAACATTTATTAAATTTGCTTGGGGAAAGAAAATATAGAAATTGCGCCATTAACTGTTTTCACTTTAAAAAGAAGAGGCCTGGAGCCAGGGATGGGAAGAAATGGAGAGAAGGATTTGTAGAAGCCCATATTTCACTAGGTCACCACAACTGGAATTCAGCCCATTTTTTAAACCATACAGAATCAAAGCAATTCCTGAATACCAAAGCTTACAAAACCTTTTTTTGTGTGCAAGGATTCAGAATTTTGTACTGTCTAATGAGGCCAAAACTCACAGAAAAACTACAGTTTCTAAAACAGTATCTTTCTAGAAGTCTCCCTCTATACAGGAGGTAGCTCCTCTACTGAGACACATCAGTGTGCAACCTAATGCCCCCAAGAAAGAATTTATGCAGTCATATTTATCACAACTTTCTTATTTAATCTTTCCAATAATGTTGTTCTGCAGTGCCTTTTCTCACTTTTCGCACAAAACAATCACCACTGCCACCAAAAAAAAAAGGGGGAATTACTGTTACAGTCATGTAAAATGGAATTCTATCATGTAAAAGTGAAGAGGGACCATATCCAGCTGTGCTTTAAATGTTATACAAATTTTGCTTATGCATAGTTTGGAGACCCACCTGCTGAGTTAAAGCAAACACAAAAAACATGTAGTGCAGAACTCCTGAAGAGAAAACTATAAGAACAGATTATAGAGCATAAAACCAGAAAAGAACAGCACGATGCAATATAAATTATTTGAAAAACACTCAAAAAATGTCATAAAATAAAGCAATTAACTGAATTCATTGATTTCATTAAGCCATATTAGAATCAGTCCAACTCCCACTCCCTGATTTTTTAATAGAGCACAAATACAAAATTTATGGAAGATGTAAAGACAGCTGTCATGTTGATTTTTGTTCACTTTTTGTTCTGAAATCTGAATCTTGCTAGGTAAAGAGTTTAAATTATCTAACTACCACACAAAGAACATAAAAGTGTTATATTAATGCATATTAACATGACTAGATGATCAAACCTTTTTCAGTTTCATGGCACCATTCTGGACTTGAGTCAGGGTTGCCTTATTTTATCTTTTTTTTCCAAATGTACAGAATTTCTGACACCTATTTCTGTCTTTTTATTAACCAAAGAAAGTGTCTCTGTCTCAGGTGACCTCTTTGCTGAATGGAGTAAAAACCACTTTGCCCTTTGAGTGACTATGAACATTTTTCAAAGTATGTTTTAAGCAATATTTTACATCACACTTTTTCTTCTATTGATAATTACCTTTCCTCCTTTTTGCCATACTTTTTTCTTTATTTGTAGTTCTATTAAACTGTTTTCTTGTATTTCTTTCCTAAAATATTAAAAAAATGAAACCTCAGAGAATTATGTTATCACAGAGTGAAATAAATGCAATTTCTTTTGAAACCCTGAAATTATCAAGGTAGTCTTCAACTTATTTCATGGCAATTACAAATTTCAAATAAACAAAAATATCGGTAGGGAAATTGACAGTTCCAAAAGAAATGGGCTTATAGGGCACAACTGCAACGATGTTGCAAGATTCTGATGCTTAAATCAATGGAGGAAGAGAGAGTGGTGTTTCTTTTCCCCCATGAAGATAATTTTCTTATAATTTAATTTGAGCTGTTACTTTTCACTCCACAGTGTTCCCAGTTTTTAAAATAAGCCTTCTTTCCATGTGTAGGAGTGTCACTGAGCTATCTAAGGAACAGAAAGCTGCATTCCTGAATTATTTTTAAGCAAGATTCTTAAGGCAGAGTTTCTATTTAGATATAAACTAGAGTTTGGTTGTGGGCAAACTCTGTAGCCTTAGAGTTGTGGGCTCAACTCTGCAATCTCTTTTTTTTTTTCCATAGAAAAAAAAACAATGGCCAGAATGCAAACCTTCTGTAAGTAGGAACTGTGGCAAGAATTCGTGTCTCCTAATTTTAGCTTTCAAAAAAAGAGCATCTATTAGAATCTGGTCACCAATGCCATTTTATAAAACCAGTGGAAAATGAGAGGATTTGTCAAAAGTTCATTTTTGGCTTTTTAATCCCTCTGAAGCCAATGGAAAGGCAGAGGCTTCTCCAGAGCTTAACTTGGATGCTCTGAATCATTTTCAAGAGGAGTCTCCAGCTCTTCATTGAATATTGTGAGATCTGCTCAGTTATTAGTCTCATTACAGAATATTCCCTGGGGCACACCTATAGATCACACTGTCATTCCTCTTACCTTCGTGCTCTGTTATAAGACAGAATTAATTATGTGCTGGGGGTGCCTCTCTCCTTTGAGCATAAAAAGATCTGAGGGCAGATACCTTAGGCTAAACCTCTGCTTTTACGTGAACTAAACTTAGAAAGATCAGTCCCACTCATAAAATATAAATGTGCTAAAGAGAATCTGAACTGGAACTTCATTTAAGTAGATAATTCAATTTCACCAGCAGACCTAATTTGTGATTTTAAATCAGAAGAAAAGACCTCTGTGTTAACTCTTCAGTTCATTGCAATGTACTTCAGACTCCAGAAGAATTATTGCAACTAGTATCTTAATTATTATTAACTTTCTCTCAAAAAATCCACAGGGTAAAGGAGAACTATGAAAGTTGTTTGCTCATACTAAACACCTGAAACTGTGCTTCAATAATGTATTGTGAAGAACATGAGAAAAAAGCACAGAGCAGCAAAACATGTTCATTCTACAATAACAAGATTGAAGTATTTGAGTATGTGGAATGCATACTTTTCTATACATTTTCTATAGCTCTGTGATCTCTGTTTTCTCATAAGTGAAGCTCCAAACAAATTGAATTCAGAAGGCACCATCATAGTTTTAAAGTAGGTTATGCAGGTTATACTATAAAAAGTAGTTGAAGTTGCACTAATTGCAAAAAACATGGTTTTCGTGTACTTTTAAAGATAATTTGCCTCTTAGTCATTTTCAAAGGGCAATATACATGTCCACAAGTCTCATTCAGAACTTTAGGGTGTGTAAAATTCCATAATTTAACTGTTCTACTTGCAGAAAATAAGTTATTAGAACAACTGGGGCAAGTATTTACAACTGAGACCTCTATTTACAATATATATTAATCTATATTGTTAATTTCTTTCTTACTGAGCTGATGGAACTCTAAATGTGATATCCTAAAACTGATGTCAATGTGATTAATTTTAACCTTAGCACTTCCTGGTTCATTAAACATCTTATTCTTTAAGACTATTACATATTTTACACCATATTGATCACCTGCCTTTGCAGATTCGTTTCAAGTCCAAATACATGTGGACTGCTATTCTTTTGTTTTAGACTCCATTGAATGCTCTGTCTTGGCATGGGTGAGGAAAGGAAACTACCACTGTAGTCCACTTTATGCTCACCATCCTTTTATGTTTTTATTTTTGCATTTTGTAAATATTTGTTTATTTTGTATGTAAAACAAAAGCAGTAAATATTTCTTTTGGTACTAATATGTATGTCAGAATGAAAATAAAGAAGTCAATACACATTTAAAAAGGAAAATCAAACAATAACAAATGCAGGGCTTGCACCTATCAGGAAGAAAAATATTCTTCAGTGAAGGAGTCTACCAAGCAGTCCTTCTGTGACCAATAGGAGAAAAATAATTATAAATTATGTGGTTTGGTTTAGATTAGATTAGATTAGATTAGATTAGACAATAGCACATAAAATAGTTCTTCGATTTTTTTATCAATGCCCGCTGCTATAATGGGGCATTGTTGTGGTTTAATCCCAGTCAGCAACCCAGAACCATGCAGCTGCTCGTTCACTCCCCCCTCCTTCCTCCCCCTGCTCCTGGAGGAATACGGAAGAGAATCGAAAGAATGTAACTCCCATGGGTTGAGATAAAAACAGTCCAGCAACTAAGGTATAACACAAACCACTGCTGCTACCACCAATAATAATAATGATAAGGGAAATAAC
>WYDI02018550.1:0-12584 GCA_009867235.2 Psittacus erithacus
GACACAGGGGCTTGGAGCAAGCTGCTCTAGTGGAAGGTGTCCCTGCCCGTGGCAGGGGTTGGAGCTGGGGGAGCTTTCAGGTCCCTTCTAACCCAAACCATTCTGTGATTCTGTTTTCCTCACAAAGCACGGAGAGATCCACTTGTAAGGAAAATTCTGTCTAAATAACTGGGATCATTTGATCGCAGGAAGCAGATCATCATCCTGCAGAGGACAGTGCCAAAATCTTGGGGCTGCTGAAATTCACATTCAGCCGTTCAAGAGACATAGGGATGACTCTGAGGTTTCTGTACAGCAGTTCAAGAAGAGATGAGACCTTCCTTACCTGCCATCCTGCCCTGAGGAGTGTGTACGCCTCCTGCAGAAGGAAACAAGAACAGCAGAGCTTAAGGAGTGGTTTAAGACAGGAATCCTGTACTGCCCCCAGCTCTAACTCCCCACCCCATGAGGGAGATGCTCCACTTAACAGCTGACACTTCTCCCAGCAACAGTTAATCCCACCAAAGCTGTGTGTGTTTGCTCTCAGGAGAGGTTTCATTAAAGGCAGTCATTAACATTCCAGATCACAGGGCACCTGCTGAGATATGCAGCACGAGGAGTATCTGCAGCCACCCGGCTGCAGTGGGGCAGGGATGGATGGGTGCTGTACTCACCTGTACCTGGGCTGCTCAGAGGTCTCCGAAGGGGATCGCTCAGGAACAGAGAGAGATGTTGAAGACAGTGTTGTGGCTATGGAAGCTGTGGTAGCTTCTTCAAAGGAAGGAGGTGTGCAGGGTAGCAGGTCTGGCCTGCCTGCTGGTCCAGAGTGGAGGGCAGAAGAGACAGAGGAAGAAAAGGATGAGTAGGTCAAACACCAACACCTCACCTACACCAGCCCTGTGAGAGGCTGCTCCACCATCAACCTGCCCACCCTCCCTGGGACTGCACAATTCAAATACAAACTGCAGGAAGTTTAGCTGGGCTTATGAATGCAAGTGTCTTCCAAAGCATCCTCTAGATGAGAGCCAGTAAGCACCACTCCCAGTGGGACAGACAGACACTAAAGGAAATGCAATGCCAGTGAAGGCATCTCGCTGGCAACCAAAGCTGGATTAAAAGTCTTGGATCACCGGAGATAAATATCCAAGTGAATTAAGGGATGAATCCAGTGCTTGCTGCTTTGCACTCGAGGAGCCTGCCCTTCACCACTCATGTGTAAGACCAGTCCAGGTGGAAGCGAATGAAAGGCAGCACAGAACCAGGCAAACTGCCTTTTTTCCAATGGCCCTTGTAACTATTCAGACACTGTCACTAGAGTCCTATAGCTCCCAGCCCTTCCCTTCCACCCCTTTTTTTAAGGGCTATGACTGCTGGTGCCTTGCAGCAGTGACACAAGCAAGAATTTTTACTCAGAACCATACAGTGCTGCAAAGAAGGCATTCGGTCTTCAATGCAGAGGAGTTGCTTCCCCAAACAACTAACTCCTGGTGCTGTGACCAGAGAGCATACTCTTACATTCTCCCCTGTCCTGGTGAAGCTTAGCACCTGCAAAGACACAGCAGTGAAGAACAATCCATCAAGGAAGACATGGTCAGTGCACAGTGGGGAACTTGACGAGGATGGGGGAGGATCCTAATGAATTGCTACAACAGAGAGGGTAATCACAGGGCCATGAGGCACCACACCAGACCATTACCTTCATCATCAAGTGTAGGGTAGCTCCGGGCTGCACGAAGGTCATACTGTGTCTCATCCTTTTCAGAGGGAAGCTGGCTAGCTGAAAAAGCAGCCGTTGGACCAGCAGTCTTGACAGCCAGCAAGGCACTGCGCCCTTTCTTTGAGGGAGATGACTTCAGAGCTAGATGACAGGAGGGAAAGGAGATGAAATTCCTACCAGCAACCACAGTGGATGGAAAGCTGCCTGGCAGAAAAGGCCCTGGGGGTGCTGAGTGATGGAGCAGAACATGAGCCAGTTTGTGCCCACGTAGCCAGAAGGCCAATAGCATCCTGACCTGCATCAGCAGCACCAGGACAGTGATTGTGCCCCTATGCTGGGCACTGCTGAGGCTGCACCTTGAATCCTGCGTTCAGCTCTGGGCTCCTCACAAGAAAGACACTGAGGTGCTGGAGTGGGGCCAGAGAAGGGCAATGGAGCTGGTGCAGGGCCTGGAGCACAGTGTGATGGGGAACGGCTGAGGGACCTGGGGGGCTCAACCTGGAGAAGAGAAGGCTCAGGGGGGACCTGATGGCTCCCTACAACTGCCTGACAGGAGGATGGAGTCAGGAGGGGGCTGCGCTCTGCTCCCAAGGAACAAGGGATGGGACAAGAGGAAACGGCTTCAAGCTGCATCAGGGCAGGTTTAGATGGAGCTGAGGAACAATTCCTGCCCCAAAGGGTGCTCAGGCACTGAACTCCTGCCACACCAAAGGCACTTTATCCTTCCTAGAGGGAGAGAGGCCTCCACCCTCTGGCACACATATACATGTAATCTGCAAGTGGCATCTCCCAAGGGCTGAGTGTGAGCCAGTCTGTGGGGAGAGGAGAGCTCCTGGGGCCAGTCTGAGCAGAGCAGAGCAAGCCATGGCAACCTGAGGGCTTTGCTCTTCCCCCTAGTGGAGAAGCCTGCTCAGACTCTAGCCCAGAAACCCTCCACGTGGACCAAAGCAGCACAACTGCTTTGACTCATCACGAGGGCACCCTTACTTACTCTTGGGTAAGAGTAAGTAAAGGCTTACTTACGAAAGCTTACTCTTGGGTAAGGTACTTACAGGAATTCTTTCGGAACACTGTGTTGGTCATGAATTTGAAGAACCTCTCTGCATAGAAGCTGGGTCTGTGCACGGACACCGTGTCCTGCAGAGGCAAGAGCAGCTATTGCATTGGAAAATTACCCCTCAATGCAGAATTTCTGTCACAACCAGCAAAGTCTTTTCTATTCCAACACTTAGCCCTGACAGAGCCTTAAAATGGAAAGGCTTAACTGAACTGAGCTGATTAATGCTATAAATAAGCCTGGAGCATTGCCTTTGATTTGATTGCATTTGATTATATTCTGGCTGTAATTTTAGAATGGATTTTGGCGATTTTATTCCTTCGGAGCCCTCTGGAGTTTTACACACATGACATTTCTCCTGGCTCTGCTGCCATTCAAGGCACATCCAAGGACCTTTCACATGGCACAAACCCCAAAGCGCAGCCAAGTTTCTCCACACATCTCACAGTTTGCACTTTAAAGTTGAAAATCATAAACCTGGAGTTGTCTCTGTCTCTGCTGTTTCACTGTGCACCATGACTCGGCAGCCACACACTTCCTTTGCCTTATTATTTAAGGGAAGCCAGAAGCTGTGATGCTGAGAAATAGTTTCCACATTCAAGGTTGTTCTTTTGTAAACGTGCACACAGCTGCTGCAGGAGACATGGCAGCAGGGAAGCACTGAGAGGGATTTATTAGCAGATAGTTACTGGAGTGGAAACAGTCAAAGACAGCAAACACAGGGCTCCTGAACACACACTCGAATGCACACAATGTGTGTGTACAGCTCCTGGTGTCATGGGGAGGAGGAAAATGACAGATGGGAGTAGAGGAGGAAAGCTGGTAGCACACAGCTAAATAGGCAAGGAGGTGGAGTGAGCAAGAAAACCTGATTGGGAATAAGTGGCACTACGCCTCTGTGGTGGCATAAGAGGCAAGAACTATTCCTTCCATCAGCTTCAATTGTGCCAGTTCAGGCACTATAAATAGCAAGGTAATCAGCAGCAGGTAGCATAAAGGAAGCCAAGGCAGGTAATCCTGCCGTGGCCCGGACAGACACTCACCCCATCATGGACAAGGGCCTTCCAGGTATGTTCTAGCCTCTTGATAAACCTAAATTCCAGGGGAGAAGTGAAGAGAAAGAGACAGATTCAGGCACATACTCTATGTCTAAACCATGTACAGGAGATCACTGAGATGCTAACAACTCCTCGTTCATCCAAGCGCAGCTTTCCTCCAGCCAAGCCAGGTCAGCTGAGCACACCGGCACCTCTGAGCCAGGTCAGGACTGCCTGGGAACCCTACAGGGAAGGAGGAGCTGGGCTCCAAGAGGGGGAGAAAATCAACTTCCAGCCCTGGATTTATGATGCCTTGGAAACCTATTATACCTTAGAAGAATGGCTCTGCATCACCAGCTGTTCTAAGGACAGGAGAAAAATCCACAGCCCCCGCCATGCACAGACAGACAGCTTTAGGCAGTCTGCCTACTCATTAGCAAACCCTTCAGCAGAGGAAAACCTTCCTGCTTCCATTCAGGATTAAAATAGATGTTAACACCCTTAAAGGACAGACAACAGCAAAGTTACCTACCTGTATGACTGAAGGATATCTATTATTCCTACATGGAGCAGGAGACGCTCTCCTTTGCCATTCACTGCTGGGATTCCTCCCATCCTGCAGGCAGAACAAAACTTCAGCGAGCGCACCCCCAAAATAACACCCTGAGCCCTGCAGAAGGGCGGGCAGCAGCAGCAGCACTGAAAAGACGGCTCTGATATGGTGGTCACAGTGCAAAACCTGCAAAGCCACCTTTGTGCACATCCAGGGGAAGTCACTGACTGACACAGCACATCTCACACCAGGTGTCCCCCGGGTTCCTGCCTGCCTGGATCACCAAGCACCGACAGTCAGGACAGGACCAAAGGTAACAGCTCTGTCTGGGCCAGGCAGCACCACATTGCCTTCTCTTAGCTACAGGACTTTTTATTCTGGGGCTCAGAATATTTATTAGGTCAGTACAAGCTGCCTGCCTATTAGGGCAGCAAACCTTCAAGGATGAGGGTGTTTCCAGATCCATCCACACTAACATCAGTGCTGTCACAGGTGCAGCAACCACAAGCCCCAGCACACAACAAAAGAATGCCACTGGAATTAATGATGCTGCTTGGAAGAATGGAAATACCAAAGCATTATCCTGGCTCTGCTGTGACTGATCCTCCATCGAAAATGGAGCAGCTGGTTTCAGACACCAGCAAAGGCCAACTTCACCATTTGTTAGCACATTTGGTACCCAGAGCCACATAGACTGTCATGAGAGCCACAGGGCAGGCACAGGACAGGTTCTGGGCAACCCCATCAACCCACAGCTCCACCAGTTACTCCAGCACCTGGCTACGCTGCTGTTTGCTAACCACACTGGGATGGCCTCGGGAAGTTGTGAATGCTCCAACCCTGGCAGTGCTCAAGGCCAGGTTGGATGGAGTCTTGGGTGACATGGTTTAGCGTGTGGTGCCACTATCCATGGCAGGGGTGCTGGAACTGGATAATCTTAAGGTCCTTTTCAACCCAAACTATTCTATTCTATTCTACTGCCAGGGATTCCGAAGATGGAGTGACGGAGAATTAACTCCAAGCTCCTAGGGACAGGCTGATCCCTACTTCCACTCCAGTATTTGGATGCTTAGCTGGAACTGAGCAAGTTTATCCTTCCTAGAGCATGGGCAGATGCTCAGAGGCTGTTACAGCAGCTGCCAACCTATAGACTGGCCTAATAAGAGAGATATGAGGCTGCAGTCTTCCAGCACTATTTCCCATCTCAGCTTCTCCCTTTCACACCATGTTGCTTTACAGGCAGCAGTGCCACAAGCCCCAGGAGAGATGCTCACTCTTGACAGCTCATATGGGCCTCATTTGGGATTTACTACTCCAGCCTCCACCTCCATCCCTCCCCTCAAGTGAACCAGGTTTTCACCTACGCGTCATCTGTGTCTATGGACTCCCCCCGGACAGCCCCACCCTGGATGGACTCCATGGCCGTGGAGTAAAGTGCCTTCTGCCCCACAGGACGCTTCTCATCCGACGTGCTGTGGGCTCCCTCGGACTGCTGCTCCCGTTCTTGCTGGTCTATGTTATGAACCCCAAGCAGGAGGCTGTAGTCCATGATTTTAAAGCTTTCCAACACCTGCAGGTTAGTATTGAGTTTAAAAACAAAGACAAAATATCAGGCCAGCAGCTCAAATGCAGTACAGATACCAAAGCACGGGACAGCCTGTCCACATCCCCTCTATCAACTCCTGTCCCAGAGCCTGAATATTTCTGAATCAAGTCATCTTTGAACTTCATTGCGCGGAGTTTGGCCATCCCACAAACAACCCAAAGGACCGAAGGCTTGCAAATAACGGTGTTGTACCATGTATGTGCTGCACACTATATAGGAAAAATGTATTTAGTCCCAACAGATCAGCTCCAAGTGGAGCAGGCTGCCATGATCTGAGGCATCAGGCCAAGGAGCACAGCCTTAGTCCTCAAAGGCTGTCATGAAATCCAACTCCACTGCTTTACTTTCAGGCAAAAGGGCAAGAGAAGGGATCTATTCTGCTTTGGGGTTAGCAGATTAGTAAGCTTCTCAATCATTTGCTCTTTGTCATGCTTGAGAGCCACGGAACTTCATTAACCTGCTTCCCCTCCTTACCAGACAATCACGTTGCAACGTTTTCACCAGTGCAGTGAAGGTGTCTGCATCCAGCATCAGGCCCTCGGGTATGTCCTGCATGAAGTCTAGATCCTTGTATGTAGGGCTCGACTTTTCTTTTTCCTTCTTGGATGCCCGGCGCTTATAGGTGGAGCCTTTCAGGTCAAATTTCAGGTGCATTTTCACCACACGAGGCAGGATATTGTTCATCACGACCACACGGATGTTTTTGCCCCCTGACTGCACACAGTAGAGTCCATAAAACTTTGGTAGCAGCGTCCGGGGATTCTGGTTCAGGTTCTGCAGAAGGGTTGGGAAAAAACATAGGGAAAGGTCATTGTGACAGAGAACTGCTGTGTTCAACACGTGTTACAGAACCATGGAATGGGTTAGGTTGAAGGGAGCTTAAAGTTCCTCCAGTTCCAACCGCTGCCACAGGCAGTGACACCTTCCACTACAGCAGGCTGCTGTTCAGCCTGGCCTTGACCACTGCCAGGGATCGGGCAGCCACAGCTTCTTTGGGCACCCTGTGCCAGTGCCTTTATAGTGAACAGATCTTGGAAGAGTCAGACGGGGGTCTTCATTTAGAGCTATCCTCAACTTTACAGGAGAACTTACTGCACGCATGTGACAAACTCCTGCATTTCACTCGCTTTAGGACCTGAAAATACCACTATGCCTTGAACACAGGGAATGGGATTTTCAGCACTCTCTGCACAAATAACCAAGTCTGGAAATTCCCTGCTCTCCCTATCAACAGCAGCTAAAAAAGGAAAACCAAACTGGAAGAGAAATAAACACAGTAAGTGGGAACTTCAAGTTTAAAAATACCAGCTCTCTTCACCTCTCCAGAAGTCAGAAATCAAGAGCTGTTCTCTGGCCCAGGATAAACCAAGGACAGGGTCTTTGCAAATACTTGGCAGGATGTGTGCTTCTGGGCCTGGATTTGTGTTAACATTGGTGCTGGGGGGATACACACCATGTAGTAGCCAGGAAGGAGCTTCTGTAAGAATTCAGCTTCTTTGTGCATCACAGTTTTTATGATGAACTCATCATCGCTGGTGACATAGAAGAGAGAGCCGCTGGCACCAGGGTTTGACAGCTCTATCAGAGGTTCATTACATAGGGAATACTAGGGAGGAAAAGAGAAAAAAGATCGTTTTTAGGCCTCACTCATTGCACAGAGTCCTACACCCTTGAGGGCTTTCCGCAGCACACTGTCTCCCCAGGAGATGAAGGGGTAGCAAAGCTTCAGTGAGAACTATTTTCATTATAGGCTAGGTATAAGCAAAGCGGATGGACAATTTACAATTAGACTGAGATTACAGTTCAGAGCATCCCAATTGCCCAGGATAAAGCTAATCATCTGCTTTCAGCAACATCCAGGCTTTATAATGACATCTTATCTTCTCCCACTGTGCGTGTCCGACATTTAGGCTTCTTTAAGAACATCACCACAAGTGCAGAGGGAAAGATAGGATTTTAAGAAACACAACAATCTGCCCAGGGTACCACGTATCACTGTGCTGGAGGGAAGAGAGTGCACTGCCTGTTCTCAGCAGCCTTCCCTGGCTTTGTGCTCCCTATTACAGAGAAATCCCCGTCTCACCCCTCGGTCCTGCTGGAAACACACACAAAGGATCAGACCAGGTGTCCAAACAAGAAGAGGGTCAGCACAGTGTAAGTACAGCAAAGGGGTCCAGCATCAGGGACTGGATTTGGAGGCCATTTCTAGACATCAGTATGCAAACAGCAGGTCCTCAAATGAGGACATGGTTAAAAAAGAAGGAAGTGCAAGCACACAAATGCCCTTTGCAGCAGGTACCAACCCCAAGGTAACCATGTAGGTCAAATTCAGGGCAGCATCACATCAGAGCTGCCACAGCCAGAGGTAAGATAGGGAGAGGGAGGGAGGGGATGTGAGGGACATAATCAGAGCAATAAATTCACTGCTCATCATTACATACTGAAAACAGCTTTCAGCTCTGCACAGATTAATGATCCAAGACTTTATCAAGTTAATTATCTCATGCTTAATTAAAGGCATTTGCTGCTGTGGCAGGCAAGAGACAATCAGGAGAAGCAGAAACAACAAATCAGAGCTGTGACCTTTGGAGTTGAGGCAGGCTCTTTGCCTCACCCAAGTTTTGAGCCATGCATCAAACCAGCCAGTGTTATCTTGGGTGGCACAGATGGGGACCACTGCTGCTGTCAAACCATGCAATGGCACAGATTTGTTTCTACTGGAGGGTGCTCAGCTACAACTGCTCCTGTCTACAGCTGAAGTCAGAAAAAAGGCCTATTAAAAAACCCTGTGCTCATTTGGATGTGTCTCCTTCCCTAGCTCAATAAATGTCCTTCAGTTCTAAAGAGCAGGGCATCATATACATGCAAAGGACCAACTTCAACCCCAGCGTACTTCAAGCCCTGACAGCGTGTATTAGTGGGTATTTTAAAAACAGCCTTTCCAGCTCTAAGAAGCTTTCTGAGCACAAGAACAAGCTGTATTTTATTCTGTCTCTGTAAGATGATTAAAGTAACTACAACTCACATAGCTCTGGAGTGAGTACACAAGGAAAAATTCCCACCTTTGTCCTCAGAGCCCCAGGGGACTTACAGGTTGCACCCAGCAGAACACCACTCCTTGTGCTTGTAAACACAGTTACTGGCACCCAAAGCAGCAGAGAGGGAACCCCACTGCACAGCTCACACAGCACATACAGATCATTTCCTTTCCCTCTAGTGGAACCCAGCTACACCTCTTAGCAAATGAAGAATTGGACTGAGTGCTGCTAATCTTCCTGGGACCATCACTGGATCCCCTCCAAAACTGAGCACAGTAACTAAATCCATAGCTTGTTCCCACTCCTTGCTGGGATCAGAACCATTCCTTATCTCTTTTTCTGTCCCTTTTAGGCAAGAATTGGTGGCAGCCTTGATTTAGGGGCAAATTTCTTGTCTCAAAGGAGGAAAGAAAGAAGAAAACAATCCATACCAAATAATCATCTGGACGAATCCCAAAGAGTTCTCGGAAGTATCGAAAAGCCACTGGTGCATACGTCTTGAACCTGAAGTCAGCATAATGGTGAGCTGGAGTGAGATTACTTCCTTCACTGCACAGGAGAGATGTTGCATGAGCAGGGCCTCTGTATTACCACTCATAAGATAAGCAGAGTCACAGCAAGGCTACTGTATATTTAAGATGAATTCAGCTTTGCTAGAAGAAATCTTAGAACAAAACCTCCATCCTTCTTCTGCGGCACAACAACAGGAAAATAGGTTTTAAATTATCTGAACCCAGGACACATGGTATAATTCCATGGCAGAAATTCTAGATTGACGTGTAGAAAGAAAAGCATGGAGGAAGGCTAACAAAGTCAAGCAGACAGTACTGCATCTTGCATTGTACTTCCTTTCAAGCCACTGTGCTGCAGAATCTAGCACCTCCCACTGTTCTGTTTGAAGGTGATGGATGCATATTTAAAACATTCAGAGCATCCAACTCAGTTATCTAAAGACAGATGGAAGGAAGCTCTCTTGAAAAGAATCAGTGAGAAGAAAAGAAATAACTCATAGAACCATAAACCAGTTTGTGTTGAAGAGACCTTAAAGCTCCTTCAGCTCCAGCCCTCTGCTATGGGCAGGGACACCTTCCACTAGAGCAGGCTGCTCATCTGTTTTGTTTCCCTGTCTCCATTACCTTGGGAAAAAAATGCTTTCCACCACGTAGAAGTCCTGCATCAGGACATCTCTCTCTGGCTTGGAGCTCAGATTGCCAACAGTGTACCCAATCCCCAGCTGGATGGCCCCCTTCAGAGTGGATGAGGTGGTCTGGCAGGAAAGAAAAGAGCAGCGAGTGAGTATTTCACAGCAGCTTAGCCCAATAACATCCCATGGATTATGATACAGTCATGTCTATGACTCCTTTGGGGTCACCCCAGGCACTACATACTGCTGAACAAATTCTACCAGCCGCTGAAGAGCTGGGTTAAGGCTTCCAGGTTTGCCGTGTGCAAGATTATGCAGTACAAGTGTGCTGCACAAAAGGAAAAAAAAATCTATCTCAGACTGGCAGCTGCTGGGCCCCAGCTTCCCAACCTGCCCCTTACACACAGCAGCTACTCCCCCTGCACAAAACCAAACCTTTTTGTAGGTGGTTTCACCAGAAGCATCAACACTTCGATGACCAATCTTCTTCCCTTGGCCAGGCTGTCCCGGTAGCGATGGTCCCTGCAATGAAAGAGCATGGCTAAAGACCACACCAGAAGCTGAAACTTCACCAATGACATGTAGGGGTTGGTTACTTTAAAGAAGGGACAGGCTTTGGCTGTTCCTTCAAGCAGCATGCAGAGAGATTCAAGGTCAGTTTCCCAATGGACATTATCTCAGCATCTCTCTTGAGTGCTGCACAGATCCATCCTCTCCGAAGTGATGTCTACAGCAGACAATGGATAATTTTGTTCAGACTACAGATGTTCTTTGTGTTTTAGCTCTGAATCAAGAACTGGAGCTATTTCTGCTCCAAGCGCTTGGACTGCTCGTGCTAAAGGGCAGTGATTTTTCCTGCACAAATCTTCATTTCCTGCTCTGTTTCAAGCACTGAGCACAGCCAGGCTCGTTTCTGAGTGCTCCTCTCCCGGAAAAAATGGGGCTGTTTGTGCACTGAGAATGCAATCAACTTCCACACAAGTTGAGCTTCCTACTAGGATTATTTCTGGGGAAGAAGAAAAAGAATCAAGTGTCACATCCCTGGCAGTTCCATGGGAGGATGTTCAGCCTCCCAGGTGAGTGATGGAAAAATCAGATCAAACGAGAATCGGTTGAACACATTGCCCTAAACCAAGAGCGTGGGCTTCAGGGAACAGTTTAGAGGCACAGATCCTCCCACAAGATTCCCTGCTGCCAACTGGGAAGAGCTTTGCACCAGAAGGTAACAGTGATTCAGCAACCTGTGACCTGGATTAGGGGCGAGAGAAGATCAGTCCCTTGACATATTCCCTTGTTTTATGGCTTCACAAGTTGTAGGCTCCTTGGCTCACTCCCAGGAGCAGGTGATACCCAACACAGAGCCCTGCACACGTCCAGAACACAGATCCTCTGTTTATTACCTTCAGGTTCTGGTGTGAAAAAGGTGCCCTCTGCCAGTTACTATGAGACATTAGGGATTACATAACTAAAACTGGGCATGGGGTGGGCATAATCCTTTCATAACCCCTCTGTGGCTGGGGTGATGCCAACACAGGGACTCCAGAGACCTGCCACAAATTTTTTTTCTCCCAAATAACAGATCTCAAGTTTTCAGTCATCTTAAAGGTACTCTGGAATTCTGCTTTGCTAAAAAAAAGCCAGACAGAAGCGTTTCCTGGAGCTCTGTGTTCTCTTTTCCCAACACAGGATGTACAGGGCCAGCTTTACACATCTCACCTCGGTGACGGCTGCCCTCTTTGGTGCCAGACCTAAAGAGAGAAGGGAAGAGCATAAGTAAAAGTAGGGACATTGTGAAAAAGCCCAACAAGAACCAAACCAAGAAACCAGATGCTTTGCCCTGTCAAGCAAGCTGGAAAGGCTTTAAAGCAGCTGCTTTTGTTCAGTTTTCAGTTTCACCAGTGCAGGAGTCTGAAATGACAGGGGTAACCCAAACAATTCCACATGCAGAAGCAAAGATGCACATATTTTCTTAGCAATAATGTTTCTTAGAGGCTTCAGGAGACACAGTTCTTGTAAATCCCCACTGCAGGGCAATAGGTCCAGACTGCACCGAAGAGTTGGTTCCATAAGAAGCCCACAGAGACACTTAGGAAGCTGCTTTCCAGCCACTCAGAAGGCACTTGACAAACCACATTGATAACTGCGTCTATTTATAGAACCCCACGTCCAAATATACCGCAGAAATGAATGCATCATTTATCTCTAGCACTGCCTTGGGGAGAAGCCACCATTACTCCATTACAGTGAACGGGGAGAAATTAGGGTTTTTAGACTAGATATCTCAGCGATGGAACCATGAGCCCATGTCCAAGGCCTTGAACTGCCAAGGGATGGGGCAGCCACAGCTTCTCGGGGCACCCTGTGCCAGCGCCTCACCACCCTCCCAGGGAAGAGCTTCTGCCTAAGAGCTCATCTCAGTCTCCCCTCTGGCAGGTTAAAGCCATTCCCCTTGG
>WYDI02018551.1:0-11104 GCA_009867235.2 Psittacus erithacus
CAGGGATGGGGCAGCCACAGCTTCTCTGGGCACCCTGTGCCAGCGCCTCAGCACCCTCACAGGGAAGAGCTTCTGCTCAAGATCTCCAAGGACTCGCTCCAGCAGCTCCACGTCCCTCTTGTGCTGTTGCCCCAGAGCTGCATCAGGACTGCAGGAGGGGTCTCCCCAGAGCACAGCAGAGGGGCAGGATCCCCTCCCTCGACTGCTGCTCACGCTTTAGGAATGCAGCCCAGCACACAGGGGGCGGTTCTGGGCTCAAGTGCGCACTGAACCAACACACCCAAGTCCTTCTCAGGGTTGCTCTCCAGCCATTCTCCCCCAGCCTGTGTTTGTGCTTGGGATTGCCCTGACCCAGGTGTAGGACCTTGCAGTTGAATTTCTTGAGGTTAGTGTTGGCTCATCTCTTGAACCTCTCCAGGTCCCTTTGGATGGCATTCCTTCCCTCCAACACGTCAACAGCACCACACAATTTGGTGTCATTGGCAGACTTGCTGAGGGTGCTCAATCCCTCTGTCCATGTCGCTGACAAAGGTGTTAAACAGCTATTATAATTCTGTAATGATAAATACACCAAAAGAATAAACATAAACAGGCTGAAGTCCTTACCCCTGTGCAAGGTCCCACACTGATGCATATTCTGAGGACAAACTTTTTTCTATTCTGTGACAATGAAAATTGTAACTCTGAGCAACAGCCCACAGGAAAACATCAAGACCCTGCCATGTCTTCCTGTACACAGATCTTCCTTTGGCTATGAGACTCTTTGCCACAGTTGAGCATCCCAGCCTTTTCCCTTGCACACACAATGCTGGTGGGATGTCAGTTACATTAAACTACGCAGCAATGTTGTCCTAAACATTTAATCAGTTCTTCGTATAATCACAAGATACTACGTTAAAGTGATCAATCCAGATCAAATAGTTAAGAAATGCCAGGACAAAAGAAGACACTGGAGAGAAGGAGTTAATTTGCTGCGTTTAAAGTATGTGAGAAAGAGTCCACTGAGCAGGACTCCCTACAAATGTTAGTGCTTTATAAACACAGTTCATGCTCCATAGCAAGAGTTCTTGCTGTATCAGCAGCAGACCATTTGACATGACATGTTAGTAAATCACAGAAGAAATTCAACGCCGTATTTGACAGTGACAGAATAACAGGTGCATCACACTAATGTTTCTGGACTTTGGCAAATCTTCAGGAGTGTTGAATTTCATTTCACAACAAGCAAAAGAAAGATGAGCATTTTTCAGATTGGCCGGCAGCTTACTTCTCCTTTAACATGTTTCTGTTAACAAGTTTTACCTCTATAGTGACACAACTAGGCATGCCAGCAGTTTCAGACTGGGATCATGAATGTAACCAGCTGAGACCAAGCAGATGGCAAAGCACCAAAGCCATCCTAATCTGGCATCTCTTCTTCATTTCAGTCTTGAACACAAAAGTGAGGCATAAATTTAATGCATTCTTGTGAGACAGAGGGACATATCCAGTCAAGATACTTCTGGGCACCAGAACACATTGGGCAACATATGACATCATTATCAAGGAAAGATAATTCTCAGCCATCACCAGATTCTTACTCAGAAGAGTAAGACATTGGTTTACAAACAATTTCTCTGAGATTGAATAGCAGTTCTACAGTAAGAATAAAGATATGCTATCCTTCCTGGTGCCCCCAGAGACTTCTGATTTTGGGCATTTTACTCTGTGTTCAGTAATTATATTCTTGGCTACAGCTTCCTCAGATTTGGCTTCCATAAAATCGGTCTTGAAACCTTTTTGAAACTTCGGTGTCTCTTTTTACATACTTAGTGGACTGAGGCAGAGTGAAAAGTTATACAGAAGACAGAGTAGTTTTGACGCTGTTAGCTCTCCTGGGAAACCGCCTTTCAAAGCTGGCAAGTTATCAGGTTCCAAAACCTCCCCTTCAGACTCATGTGGAAGGAGCCTGGGACTAGATTCTCTTTGAGCATCCAGTATAACATTCAGATTTCTGAGTCTGTCATTAATATGGCCTCCTTGCTCAAAGGAAAGAAAACTTGAGGCAAGTAACTAAGACCAAATGAACCGTCACATTTTATAGCCCATTCCCTTAATAAACTGTCAGCAGCCAGTTAAAAAGTCTTTACAGCACTGATAAATCAGATATTAGTGGAAATTATTCTTTACAGTTAAACTTTTTCATAGATCATTCAAACCAACTTATAAGGGAAATAAGGGAGAAAACTCAGATTCCAGCATGTTGGTTCAAAAATTGCATTTACAATGTATCATCACCTTGGTTGGACATCTTATATTTATTTTCACCTCCCAGGCTAATAGGAATTATCAGGGAACAGATTTAAGAAGGAATGATAGATGAATTATTATATTACTCTACTTCTTTGACTGTCTCACTTGATATCTGAAAAAGAAAGTCCTCAACCCTTGGGCTCCCATTCTGTGAGCAATATTTAAGTTTTTTTCTTAGAAATTAAAAAAAATACCTCCCCCCCCATATATAAAGCGAGAATACTTCAGTATTTTCATAGCAGGCAACCTCAGATCCACACAGGAAATACTGCTCTAGCCAACTGCTATTTAGCATCAAACTTCTCACATCTGACCCTGAGAAGGCAGAAAAGGCCAGCCAAAAGCTATTCTAACCAAGATCATTATTTTAAAACCAGCACGGTTTGGCTGGTGGAATGAAAACAGCTCTTTAGTGGCACTGATAGATTGTGCCCTGATGCCAGTAGATGGATGCAGAAACATCCATTCTCATACTCCTCTGCAGCATCAGCACTGCCAAACATGACAGTGCTGTTCTGCTTAGGTTATTAGTGACAGAGAGTTTCATAGATGCTTAATTGTCTGGATTTTAGTGTGCATATAATACAGCATACAGAGAAAAATTCCATTTGACATGAAATATAAATGCCAGTTTCTGCTTAGCTTCAATTGGAAAAGACTGTCTAGCCCATATAGACTTAGACATTTCCAGTATAGTAAGTTTCACTGTCTAAAAATTTGACTTCTGGTTTAACTTGGTCTTCTAATCTCATCTTCCTTGGAAAGAAATAGGTACCTCTGTAAGTGATAAAGCCTTTTCAACAAAATGGTCATAGCAGGAAGTGCCTTTCAAAGCGACTTACTTCTTTCCATGTGCTACAGATTGAAACTCAAAGTTAATAGCTTGAACCATGGCAATGACCATTCCAGGCCAGACTAAATGTCTAGCCAGTCCAGAAGGTGCCTAAAGCAGTTTCCTAGTGTAGTCCCACAGCATCTTACGTTTCCTGTTGCCATCACTATCAATCAGAAGGCCAGAAGTCGTGAACTAGCTTAGCTATACAAGGACTCATCAGAGCTTGCCTGGATTTGTTGAATCTTAGGCTTGATTAGTTTTGTTTAGCTGAAGCAGCAAGTTTCCTAACACTCTGGAGGCAAATGTGTAACTTGATTTGAGCTTCAGTCTGGTTTGTGAGAAGAAATTCCACCCTGTAAGTTAAAGATCTAAAAAAAACCACGTGAGCACTAGGTAACTGGATTTATGGACTGAATAAATAAATAAATAAATAAATATTAGCAACAGACTGTTCAATAGCATATAAAAATAATGCCAAGAGGACACAAGACAGAAGACGATGAAATTCCAGCAACATCATGCTCTAAGTGGCAAAGAACTCAAGATGCTGAAGACTCACTCTATCAGGAAGGACCCTTGACCTCAGAAGGCTAGAAAAATGAGAACTTAGTGTTTTTAAAGAAGGAGCAGATATTATTAAATTTGTTGTTTATTCATTTTGACTTTATCACAAAGCACCACTGGGAGAAATTGGGCAGTTTAAATTATAGGCAATGGTGACTGGACAAATAACATGCTTTTTTGACTAGACCGTTGAAATAGTGATTAGACTAACAATGAATTTGCTTGGATTCAGTGCCTTACCACTGACATCTGGGGATGTAATGGACACGTAGATAGTGGCATGATCCATTGCAGATCCACAGGACAGAGAGCAGCGGACCTCAGTGCTGTTTTTCCTCTCCCAACAGCTCCATCTATATGTGAAGTATTTTTCCTTGTCCATATCCCAGACACAGTTGCCCAGGTTCCCTGCAGCCCTCTTTGGCAGCTCTGGGTAGGGAAACAAGGAAAGCAGCTCTTATTCAGCATGCCTTGCTGTTCCTTCTGGGATATTGTTTGAAGGATGAGGTTCCCATCTAACCCCTAGCCCAGGTGGGGCCCCTGTACAAAGCTACCACCACAAATCACCCTCTGGGCAGAGGCTGTGGCAGGCTTCTGCCCCAAAACCCGTTCCCCATGCAGGCTGGAGGCTAGAGCCCGTCATGTGCCTAACTGGTAATTGGTTTGCACTCCTCCAGGTCTGTACTGGCAGTGGCACCTCCCCAGCAACCAGCATCACCCAGTTGTTTGCACCCCTGACCCAGTGGGTCCTTTAGGCACAGCAACAGCCCTTACAGTGGCCAACCTCCTTTTCCTGGACCTGTGGGAAATACTGTCCTCATGCTGGAGCAGGCGCACTCTTACAGGACTGTGGCCCATGGATGCATGCTTGCAAGTCACACCTCAGCATCTGAACCCAGTGAGCATTCAAAGTCATGGCTTGGCAGCCGTGGGATGAATGCATGGAGCGCTATGTGCCATGGCAGCATCTGAACCTGCCTGTGTTCAGCCTGCCTACCTGTGCAAACAGAGAGATTTCCTCCCTCCCTTGGAGCAAAGCCTGTCCTCGCACCAGAGAAGCAGCACACGGGCTCCAAGCTCTCTGTGGTGCAGCCTCTTTTTGGTTGATCCTGTGTTGGACCCACAGCCATCTATCAGAAGTAATAATGACAACAGTAATACTCAAAGAAAATACAATTTCTCAGAAATATCAGTTGGGAACATACAGGGACACATGGTAAACCTCTTTTCCTGCCATATATGAATTGTGCTATGACTTCTTAAAATGGACCAAGTTGAAATAGGGGCCTCTCAGGGTCTGACTTGCTATGAAAATGCCTGTTCTATACTGGGCTCAAGAATCCAATAGCAAACACTTCTTTAAGGACCCCAGCCCAGACAGTTATTTTTATGTATGCTTGTGTCACTGCTCCTTGGAGTTGGGTTTCAGCAGAAAGAAGCTAGTGTTTCGCTGACATCTTAAGATATGAAGGGGAGCTTTGAGCTGAGGAGTGAGTGAAACATTTGGTTTGACCAGCTGCACAGGGAATGTGATCTGATCCAAATATAAAAACTGAGGGATTTGTACATTCGTTTCAGGCATTGTAAATTCACTTTAAGAAATTATTCTCCCTGCACACATGCACACACATGTACTCCCTTACACCTTCATGTACTTGCACAGCACTTATGATGCTCTGACATTTTCCTCCAGGGTTGGTCTTGCTGCTGCTGTGCACAGCCTGAAGTCTTCCTGGGAAGAAATCTCTAAGTAATGCACAGAGTACAAAGAAATTGAGTTCATTCATGATTCATTGCATTGTATTGGCATCTAGGTATTTATGTTACTCAGAAGACAAAATGTTGGATAATTCAGTGAAGTTTATGCTTGAGTTGTTTCTGTAACTCAAAATAACTTGAATAGAAAAGAGCTGTTCTTGACTATATATGTATCTATTATAAGCCAGGTGCTCTTTAGATGTCTTCTCCATCTCCACGGACACCTGAGGGAATGGTTTCTACATATGACTGAATTTGGCTTAAAAAATCAGACTCTGCTCAGCAAGAAGACATAAGATTCTGAAGAAGGACAATTTGCCTTCCTGAATCCTGTTGCTTTTGAAGGGTTCTTCTCCCTTCTTCTTTGGCTGACTTACTTACTAAAAAGCTTCTTATCTGTCAGCACTGACTGGTTAATTATTGCATTTAAAATAGATGAGAAATGCTAAGATTTGTGTCTTACAAGACAGTCAGGCTGCGCAGCTTTCCAAACATGCTTGTCATTTACTAGTTACCTAAGACACTGCCAAAATATCTTTAGCAGTCATTATTGAGTTTCTCCCAGCCCAGCCAAGGTCAGCTAAAAGGTTAGCTTTATCATAAGGAAACAAGCCTAGAGGAAGAGTGGCATAGGAACACTGAACAGGCAGTGAGTCTCCCCCTCCTTTATTATTAGCTTCAACATTAGAAATAGAGAAAAACAACAATTGCCTAAATTCTATTAAATGCAACACTAATGCTCCGTACCATTAGTTAAACTTCTTATTGCCTAAATAAGTGCCAGATACAATTGTTCTTAAATGTTTAGTGTTAGCTGTTGCGGTCACTCAGAAGCAGCCTCAGCCTGGGCAGACAGGTACCTTTTTAATCCCTAAATCTTTTGGGATCTTTTATGTTACACAGAATGTAATCTAAAAATCTTTCAGTTTCCAGGATGTGTAATCAAATGTCTGGTGTCGGAATGCCTAGTGATTACAGCACATGCCGAGATAGCAAAATAGCTATGCTGTGGGGTGGGCTTTCAATAGTCTGAATGACCATCAAGTAATATACTATGACAATTCTGTGATGATTAGGATATAGGCCACTTCATGTAGAACAGCATTTAACATTCAAGGTTTGTGGACTAGAAGAACAGCAGACAAGAGAATACAGTTAACAGACCTCTGATTCTTTATCAGTTTGTTTGACAGTTAACTGAAGCCAGTTTTTTTGTGACAAAAGCGGGGGTGTTAGAGAGTATGAAAGGGAAGCATTTGGGGATGAGAACAGTGAAAAAGGAAAGAAAGAGTAGGCGTGTAGCAAGAGCAAGTATCCTACCGACATTCACTTGACTGATCTCTGAGATGTAATTCTCTTTTTTTACCCAGAAAGAATTGAGTTAAACTCAACTCTACCTACCAGGAGGAAGTTCATCCACAAAACTCAGCCTACCGTTTTTTCCATAAAAAGAGATCTGTAACAAAATCTGAATTTCCTTCAGCTGATTGGTACGCTCATTAAAACAAAAAACAAAGAAAACAAACAACAACAACAAACCCACGAAAAAAACAACACACAAAAAAACTAGCAGCAAAAGAATCCCAAAAAACTTTGTGTGATATTGTTGTCAGCCGTGCTATCAGAATTAGAAGAGAATGCTTAGAAATGTCAATATGGCCAGTAAATCAACAGTGTATATGGCATGATATAGGAAGCATAGACTCATTCTGCTGGTTGCTGAGTAAAAGGATCTCCCATGAATGTTGGAAGACGATAAGCAGAAATGCCAGAACACTAATCCTTCAGAGCAAATCTTCTCATTGCTACACTTCGACTTACATGTTGCTGTGAACTGGACATGGAGGTGGTAAGGGCACACTCTCTTTATTAGATTTGATAAGTATTGGATCAGATTATATAAATTCCTGGGAATACATTCTATATCCCCCATAGAACTTGTCTGTTAAGTATGGAGTTTAACATGCCATGTTACCTTCTTAAGATGCTCTCTAAGGACCTGTTTGAATGTTCCTCAGAGACTCTGCACACTGAGGTGGGAGGGCAATGGAATTTTGAACTGATTTCTCGAGATAACCCAATAATTGCAATTACCAATGTGGGTTGTGGAATAATTCTGTGGGAAGAAAGGCAGTTGACACCAATAATGTGAAAGACAATGTCTGGGCCTAAACGTAAATCTCCAGAGAATATTATCTGTGAAGATCGGGTTGCTCTACAGTTCATAGAAGGCAGTGGCAGAGATGTCCATCCTCTTTCTTAATCCTGCGCTTGCCCTCAAGGACTAATATGTGCCATGCACTGTGTATTTGTAATTTAGCCTTAATACACAAAAAAGGAAGCAAACATTCCATGTTTCTACGTAGCCAATTTGGAAAATGTGCTCTTAATACACATGAAGTCTTTTTCCATCACTAACTCTGTTCCACACACAGACTAAAGCAACTTAGTCCCTGGAAAGTTCCTGAAACAGCCAACTGAGAGTAGAAAGGTGAGTAAATGTAAAACCTTCAGCTCAAAATTGTCAGTACTGAATGTGCAGCCAAGGTAAACAATGCACACACCACCTATTTCATAGCAAATATTAAGTAACTCTTAGGTGACACTCAGAATGCCATTTCCTTCACACGTGTATTTAAGCAGCTGAGTGACTCCAGTTACAGAGCAGGTGAGTGAAGTAAAAAGGGCTTAGAAGCCCCTGAGTAAAGTGCAGAAAGCAGAGGGACAACAGGTGGCAAAAAGAGTCAGAGAAGGTCAGAGAGGGATGGAAGGGAAGTTGGAGTTGCTAGCCTGATGTTACTATTAGGATGCCAGTGACTCAGAAAAAGAGGTTAGGTGGCATGTTCTGTCTGTCACAGACTTGGAGAGGTGTCATGTTGCCAGCAGATTATCATAACATTGATGCATGACTCTCAGGCACTATAAATGGAAAGTACAGCTAAACTACGTGTTGCCTGAGCTTCGTGTGAATATTTCCCAATCATCTTCAGCTGTAAAGACAGATTCACTTAATTACTGCTTTACCAAGCATGCAGGCATAACCTTTGCTTTCTGCAGTCATGTTCTGAACTCCCTGATGCTCCCTCAAGGATTTCTCTGGCTAGCCTGAGTTCTCCTGGAGCAGGGTGACCTCTAGGGGCCTTTGGGCAGAACCGGCATGCAATGAGCACATCAGTGCTCTGCCCCACACTGCCTTGCACGTTTGCAAACCTTGGACTTTGCTTATTAGTGCCTCCAGTCTGAGACCTTTATGTATCTTGAATCATATATTCCCAGCAGTATTGCCTTGTCTTCCAAAGGGCTGCCCAGGTAAGTAGAATAAGACAACAAACTTCTTCTTTTCCCTCTTTCATGAGAAAGATGGGATCTTTTTCCACTAGAAGTTTCTTCTAGGCTTTGAATAGTCATGAAAAGCTGAACTGATAAATCTGATTTGTCAAAATTCACTGAGTAGAAGTTTCTTTCTGCAGAACAGGAATGTTGGAACTAGATGATCTTAAGGTCCTTTCCAGCCCTAACCATTCTGTGATTCTATGATTTTTCAGTTTATGTTATTCTGTCAATGAAATAGCGTTTATTTACTTTGGAGGCACATAACTGCTGTCTAGATTATTGTAACTCTAAGAGTCTTTGCAATCCGTGCAGCTCTAGTGGAGTACACCAGCTGCATCTGCTCAATATTCGTATTTATGGTAATTATAAACCACTGTATTTTTCAAGGTCAGTAACCTTTGCATTGCTTACCAACTAGTAGGCAGTCTGACTACATGGGGTGTTTATACAAGCGGATTCTAATCTTCAAAATATGGCATCAAATTATAAATACATGAGAAATTAAATATACTTTCATTTATGCAAATGAATGAGAGATATTTCCCCAATACAAATAAGGAACATTTCCAGATTCGTAAAAACTAAACAAAGAATTAGGACATAATAGTTACTATTTGAAGGTTTCTGGACAGATGCAGCCTAATGACATATGCAAGTTGAGTTGTTGCTATTAAACTTACCACCATAAATGTTCAGCACATTAATCATAAATGTAGTTTAATATTTTACTTTAAAAAAACCTCGAACACCTATTATAATTATAGAGTACTCATCTCATATTCAAAGAAATTATCAGATCAAACATGTAAAGTCTTTGCAAAATTTCATTGCAAAATAATACTGTGGCTCTGTGCATGAATGTTATGAGGTCTGTTTATTGGATTCTACCAAGATAATTTTTCTGGTCACTGAACAAATGTAAAATAGAAAACAAATGGTTTTGTAATAACATCAACTAAAAATGTTTTAGTCTAGCAACTTTCTTTTAATTGCTCACTAAAGTAATAAAGAAGGAATAAGTACTTAGGAACTAGATGACAAAAAACTGTATCCTCACATAGCTACACAAAGGTTATAAGCCAAAATGGTGCCCAAAGTCTAATGATGACAAAGCCCTACACCAGTAAAAAGAAAAACAAATGAAAACTACTAGTCATGGTGTGAACAGAAGTAATCTACTGTTTATTCCCTACTAATTGAAGTGGATGCACATCTAAAACAGAGAAGAAAGAGACCGAGAGGTTCACATTTTGTGCAGCCCTCAGGTCACTTTGATGTTTCATGACAGCCTCACTCTTCCTCTTCTATCTTCTTGCCATGAAACTCCCGGCTCTTGGCTCGGAGCTTGTTGACCTGGGACTCTGCAATGTCAGCCCGCTCCTCAGCTTCCTCCAGCTCATGCTGGATCTTGCGGAACTTGGAGAGGTTGACATTGGACAGCTCCTCCTGTGCGGAGAGAGGGAGTTGGTGGTGAGGAGCCCAGGGCAGGGGTTTCACTCCTTCTGCACCTCAGCCTTGAAGGACTACAGCTCTTCCCTGAGGAAGGCACAAACTTCTATCCTCCACCCACACACAAAAGCCTAACACAGACCTCCTCATCCTCTCTTATTCAAGACCCTACTGCAACAGGCTTCACCAGCACCGTGTCACAATTGCGGAGATATTTCATCACTTGAATTTGTCATTTATGTACTAATCCTCCCACTACTTCATGCACAAAGTGTGTCGTTTTACATTGAAGAAAAACCTGAAGCCTTCTGCTGTTGATTACTAGAAGAGTCATGAACTTTGCAGTCAGTACTTGTGGCCCACGGAAATATTTAGTCTGACCTGCGGTGTAGCACAGGCTGCAGAACTTCCCTCACTTCAACCCTCACTACTCCAGAGTGCCCAGAAATCAGAAAGGCCTCCTGACAGGAAACCAAAGAGCAGGGAAGACTGGTGTGTCTGGGCAGTTTCTTTCATACCCCTATCCTGGAATTCACAGTCATGTCAATGAGCCTGCTGCCCCGGTGGAAGCTGCCTGTTCTTCAGGCAATACTTACAGCCTCCTCTGCTTGTCTCTTGTAGGATTTCACCTTCATTTGCAGCTTGTCCACCAGATCCTGGAGCCTGAGAATATTCTTCCGGTCTTCCTCAGTCTAGAGTGGTTGGGAAGCAGGACAGAGAATGAATTATTGGTTCTGCATCATGTGAGGTTAAGAATTCCCCTTGGGGATGGTGGGTGCAAAATGGGGCTTGCTGTGAGAGCAAGGACACCACCAGCCTTACCTGATAGGTCAGCTCCTTCACCCTTCTCTCATACTTGCGCACACCCTTCAC
>WYDI02018554.1:0-45597 GCA_009867235.2 Psittacus erithacus
GAATGGGTTGCCCAAGGAAGCTGTGAATGCTCCATCCCTGGTGGTGTTCAAGGACAGGTTGGACAGAGCCTTGGGTGCCATGGTTTAGTGTGAGGTGTCCCAGCCCATGGCAGGGGGATTGGAACTAGATGATCTTAAGGTCCTTTCTAACCCTAACTATTCTATGATTCTATGATTCTATAATGTACACAAAGACTGTTTCCCTGTGTGTGATAGGAACAAACAGCAGAAGGTTATTGCCTTGCTTAGAATTCCAGCTTTCTGTTTTAAGTAGGTGCTCTGCTCAACAGAAGCTTTTGCTCTTGGCTTTCTCCCTGGGCCACCCACATAGCCTATTTGTTCTTTTTCCCAGCTTCCTGATTATTTATAAACACATAGCTCCTACCAGTTGATGTTTCAGCCAGTGAATATATAATAATTTCCCAGGAAAATTCTTTGTTCTCCACAAATGAATTCATGTTGCAGCTTTTCTTTGTAGGATAACAGCCTAGGTGGTGGCTTCTATTGTTTTCAGCAATTTTACTTTGTACAGGAGCTTAGCTACTGCTGCTTGTTTAGACTGAGTGGAAGGTATCCCCCATAACCAGGGGATTAATGAGGCCTAGAGTTTTCTGCTGATCAAAGGCAAACTTTATGGCAGCCATTAATATTTTCCAGCACAGCAATAGCATTCCTGAGAAAAGTCAAAGAAAAGCTGATAATGATCAAGCTTCAACATCACCTAATCACCTGTTTCTGCTGGCTATAGTGTTTCCCTCTGGTTATAATGCAAAGTTATACTTAGAATAAATTAAGTGAAAACAAGCAGAGAGGGGAGGAGGAAGTCTTTTTAAAGGTAAAGGTAAAGAAAGCTGAAGGACATAAAACATAAACAAAAAATTGACCAGGAGGAAAGGGAGAAAAATAATAGAATTGTAGATTTGCATAGATAAACTTCAGCATCTGTGGGCTCTGATTTATTTATGGCAATAAAAAAAAAAAATGGCCAGCAGCAGCATGTATTATTTAGTCTTCTCCCCAGCATCCCTCTGAACATGATTGCTTCTTAATTGCTCCTAAACTATGGCAGTTTTGGGCATCGTTTCATACAGTCAGCAGAAAATCATAGAATCATAGAATCACAGCATGGCTTGGCTTGGAAGGGACCTTAAAGATCCCACCTCCCCCTGCCAAAAGCAGGGATACTTTCCACTAGATCAGGTTGCACAAAGCCCCATCCCATCTTGAACATTTCCAGGAATGGGGCATCAACAACTTCTTTGAGCAACCTGTGCCAGTATCTAACAACTCTCACAGTAAAGAATTTCTTAATATCTAATCTAAATCTACCCTCTTTCAGCTTAAAGCCATTGACCCTTGTCAGATTACTACAGGCCCTTGGAAAAAGCCCTCCTCCAGATTTCCTGTAGGCCCCCTTTAAGTACTGTAAGTTCTCCCGGGAGCCTTCTCTTCTCCAGGCTGAACAACCCCATCTCTCTCAGCCTGCCTCCATAGGAGAGGTGCTCCAGCCCTCTGATCATCTTTGTTGGCATTGGTTTATCATTTGTGAAATACTTCAGCAGTTCAGGAACTGCTTATGAAGAAGTCTTCCTCTCTTCAAAGAAAACAACCTCCATCAGAGAGATGGAGAACATACTCAATCCATCATTCACCTTGAAACCACTGGAGTATCTATCAGAGTCCTAAGACAGACAAATAATTCCTGATAAAAGAACTGTGAGTAGAATGATCTCAGCCATGGGAAAGGGATTAATGATCTCTGCCATTCTCCCTGTTTCTGAGTAATGAAAAGAAATAACCCATTGATCTTTCACCTTCCTTTCCCAGAAGAAAACCATGTGGAAACAGAAACCTAACAATAAGAAATGTCTGTTCTCCAGAAGACATTCATAGTGCAATGCACAAGGAGAAGTGCAGAAGTTTTCCTAGGTAGAAACCCAAACTATATTCCCTAAATGCTTGTTATCTGTACAAATGTAATACCAGCAAAGACTGCAATTATGCTGCTGGAAGTGACAGGGCATGAGCACAGCAAGCAAATACCTTCAGTCTGTATTCTATGCATATGCATAACATACTTGATAGGCTGGGCTTGCATGCTTGCTCAGAAACTCAGTGTCCTGGTAGCTGCCTATTAAACTATAGCATCTGGATGTTGCACCAGGGCCCAGACCCTGAGAGCCCTGAATCCATGTATTCTGAACAGCAGTAAGTCTGCCCACAAAACCATAAGGTATTCTGAGGAACATGCATATACAAGTTGTCTTAGATTACTTCCAGAAAAGATCCCTACAGGAGCAGAGATACAGATTGGTTTCCCCATGATGTAGTCCAAATAACCTTTATCTTTTTTGCAGTGGAGATAATACAAAAGAAATAATAACAAACAGGATCACTTATCCATTGTTACACTGGCAACCTCGCTCCTTAGCAAATTAGCGTGGGCTAAGCAGTACTAACTATACAGGACTGCGTTTGCTGCAGCACTAGTTCATAAGACAAGTTAATTATTCTTATACCAAGCATTGCATTCCTGCAGTGATAAGGCTTTCAGTGAGCTTTGTGTCCAAAGTGACAATGACAGTCTAGACAAGCCTATGAATAAAACTGAAAAGTAGGCAAATAAATAAAAAAATAAACCAGCATGCCCTATCTAGGCACTTTTTCCAAGTATTGTACTGCTATTTTCATTTCACTTAAGCATATAATTTTTTTAAACTAATTACCTAATTAAATGTCTATTCATATTTACAGAGCATGTAAATAAATAAAGGTAAATATACAGAAATAAATCTGTTAAAAAAAAGAAGAAAATTCATGTTACAGGTTCTTTTCAGTTTCAAATTTGAAGACCAAATGGATAGTCAGATTCACAGATTAAAATTCCACAGTCTAGAAGTAGTTACCTGACAGACACGGCTTAGTGCCAATTGTTTTGAAAACAAATTGGAAATTAAAACCATCTTCAAATACAATAAATAGAATAATGAAAATAGCTTTTTAGTTGAATATTTTTTATTTTCTATAACAGTGCAAAGAATGTTCTCAATAAGAGTTTTGTTTTGCTTAATGTTTTGTTTTGAATAGAAAAAGAAATGCCCAGCATTTTAGAAGTTCAGGGAGAAATTTCAGAAAGAAAATGGGTTTGGTTTCAGCTGTGTTAAACGGAAACAACTTTGACATTTTTCATTGCCTAATCTTTTTTATTATCTCAACTCTGAAGCAGGCCGGTTTGTAGGCCTAAAGTATGGCCGAGGCTCAGGAAGTGTGGCTCATCTGGGAAAAGCAAGAATTAAAAGCGTCTAAGGTTGCCACTAGGTGGATCCTTAAGTTGCTGAGCCTCAGGGAATCTTTTAAAGCTGACGGGGCAGTGGTTTGACTGCCCTGACAATATATACTGCCTAAGCAGTGTGTAAGGTACACCTGTAAGCATGCCAGAAAAGCGTGCCTCCCGCTGAGGCAGGAGTCATCCGCTGGCCAGGTAGATTAGTCTCGATTTGTTGATGGATTTAGTCATTGGTTCAGGATGACAGTTTTATAGTTTCCTGTGGGTGCATGAGAAGCAATGAGAAATAATCATCCAGATGAGGGAAAAATATGACAAAACAAGCTCAGGCTGTTATCTTTCTCAGTCAATAAAACAGTACTCCTCACTCCCAGGTTTATTCACAGATCTATGTGAAAACCATTCTCCTTGTACGTCTCCTTCCCACTGAAGGTACAAGAGCGGAAAGGCAACACAGAGGAGAAGCAACACATTGGGCCTGTATGGCAACAGCTGAAATGATAAAGCAGTACTACTTCTGCACAGTATCCAAAATCAGCAAGACACCTGGGACTGGGGTAGTGAGAGAAATAGAAGCTTTAGAGAAGCTGCAGAGAGCTGGTAGGATTCCTCTTTATGTTGAACTGCTGAATAGCCTGCCAGAAAGCAGTAAATCCAAATTAATTTCCTTCCTCTGCCAGAGGGAAATTCAGCTCCCTCATAGCATCTCCAGGAACAGCTATAATCACTTGGCTATGTTTGATGGCTGATAATGCTAAATAATTCCCATTGTAGGTGTTCCACGTTGCCTGGAGTGCTTAAATTGACACAGAGGATGTGAATGAAACAGACATCGTGGTCACACTTAGGACGCTTAATGAAGGTGGGCACTTACTTGTGTCATCACCTGCCCAATTGAACAGTTTAACTCAATCCCTGGATCCAGAGAACCAATAAAAAATATTTCACACCTCCATGTAATAGATTCTGTCAACCCAGATGGCCTTTAAATCTGGCTGCTAGATGACTTGAGTTGTAACCTTAAAGGCCTAATAGCAAGAGCATTTTCATTCACAGCCAAGAAGCACTGAGAAGAGCCTGGCTACAACTGCTCAGCTACCTCCTAAAGCATTTTAGGTGGCTGCTGTTGGGACACCTTGAAGCCTTCTCTTCCCCAGCTGTTTTGTGAGCCTATTTTCAAGAATTATTTATCATATAAAAACCTATTCTTCAAATTCATGCCAAGCTGACTGCCACACTTCTGTAATCCCCATTTTACACCTACAGTCTGCATAGCAAGCTATTCTGATGAGTGCATAATCTGGTCCAGGACTACGCACAGTCATGGGCAAAGGGTGGAGAGGTCTTGTCCACAGTGTTCAAACTGAATACTTCCAAGAAAGACATTGTCCAGCACTAAGGACATTTCGTTTTATTCTAGTTCCCTAACACAGAGCTCTAAACTGTCCGCTATCTGAGCTCTTTTCTGCCAGACTACCATCTGAGAAGATAGTATAGGCATCAGGCATAACAACAGTACTGCTTCAATTTATACATTAAGCAGATCTCTGAAACAGAGGCTCAGGCCAGTTTCCACCCCTTTTGGCCTTGGGAGGCCTTGGTGAAATGTGACCCATATGTATCATGTACTTAAATATATCCTCCGTTTCTTTTTGACAGTGTGTGCTTTGTATGTGAGTGAAATACGAGACATTAGGAACCATGCTGTTCAGTAAGTGCATTTTCTAATGAAAATCCAAGATGTAACGCACATATACTGCTTTTGTAAAACTGAAGTAAATTCATGGGAAGTGCACTGAGAGAAATTGGATCAAAATCTTGGAGAAAGTCTAGTAGTATAACTGATATAATAATTTTTATTTCTACCATCAGTTTTTATGCAAAGCAATTCTTCTGAGGACAGGCACTTAACACAGGTTTTCAAACTTTTGAGGAGAAAATAATATGGACAACTACACATAAACATCTCTGAAGATTAAGTGAAATTACCTGACCTGTTTCACATGAATGTGAATTATTTAAAATTACTTTTGAACACAGAACAGAATATACTTCCCATTTGCACCCCCACTCTTTTTATAGGCTTGGTGCAGTGCAATACAACTACCATTCCTATTATTGCTCCACAGTAGCCTTTTCCTACAGCTCTTTGCACTCTTGTTCATGGCAGATACACACTTGGGTGGGTATTTAGGCACTATCTGAGCAAAGTAGGGACTATGCTGTGGGACAAATTGTACTTGATATTAGTGAGGTGCCCAGCTTCTGTTGAAGATTAAGGAATGAAACCCTAGCTGTTGAAGAGACCTGACAGTGGTTTAGAATTGATGACCCACTTCAGGCCAACCATCTCATTACCCCTCAGAGTATTCAAACTGGATTGTCATTTTCAAGACTGCAGAAGAGTGTAAGTCCCATTTTTCCAAAGGACTTTGGGCCAAATGCAGCTTACCTATTTTTAGCACCTCATTCAAACATTCAGTTGATTGATACCAACGGACAGGCCCCAGGAATTCATCTAGCATGTGAATGAAGTTTCTCAATACATAGTTGCTTGAACTTACTGGTTTTTTAACTGCTGCAGCTACTCAGTCTAGGCATCAAACTTACTTTGCAAAAGAAGTGACTGAGTTACTTAGTCTGTATAGAAGTGTTTTTCTACTTGTTTATGCTATGTATTCTCTTTCATATAATCTTCAGACAGAATCTGACATTTGTGTGATTATTGAATTATTTAATAACATACTTCTATTCAGACTAATCTGACACTTAGAAGTAATGCATTATCAAGCATGTCAGGTATTTAAAAACTACTTCAGAAACTCTTTATTGTGGCTGTTTTTTTCCCAGAAGCTTTAGGAATGGGAAGGAAGCAGGGGAGTTTACCTCTTTTGTTTAGAGGACGTAGACTGTCTTGCTCCAGCATATGTCCCCATGGCCCTGGAGCAATATTTTGTTCTCAGAGGAGTCTGAAAGTCTTGACAAAACCAGCATTAATTGGATGATGTAGCTGTCAGAGAGGCAGATTAGGTAACAAGAGAGCTTGAAATCCCTGTTGCTTGAAATCCCTCCTTATGCATATTTAGACACTACAGTAGTCCCAGTCACTGCTTTAGGAGCAAATTAAATAGGATAGCACATTCTAAACACCTGCATAAATCCATTTTTTCCTGGTTTGGGTGTCTTTTTAAGGGAATCTACTAAAAAAAAAAAAAAAAAATGAAAAAACCTAGTGGAAAAGCAGATGAGGAAATCTATTTTTGCAAGAGTTAAGCCAATCCAAGTAGTTTATGATTGTTTATTACTTATCTTCTCTCATTATAGTTTTATGAGAGCTGTTTGAAGATGAGAAATCTGTGTCTCCTACTGTATAGCATGGAACAGATTGTTGGCACTCAATAGCTAGTAACTAATAATAGTGGTAGACAATTAAGTCTTCAAGAAGACACACCTGCTAGCCACTAAACAGTTAGCTGCCAGGTAGCTGACAGATGGCCTTGCTCCTAGCAGGTTAAGATACCTGCTTTCTGGGTCTTTTTCTCCATTTGTTTGCTAGCTGGTGTCGGTGCACACTTGTTTAGGTGGGAAGAACCAGACATGGCAGGGCAGGGTATGGCCTTGCCATTGGCATTAGTGGGCAATGAATACTGCCAATGGGAAGCTCAAGGACTCCAAGAACCTGTTGCAGCTGAAACCAATGCCAGTGCAAGGTTAAAAATACCTGGAATGATCTTTTGGTGATCCTTTGACAATATATTTTCATGTAATTCTTCTTTTTAAGCCACTGGAAAAGCACAGCCTCATGCTTTTAATCAACGACTCACAAACAGCCAGTGGGGGAGAAGGTTATAACTCCCAGTGTGATCTTTGAAGCAATCTGATGTTTCTTAACAATAGAGAGAAAAAATCAATTGCAAAGCCATTTGCTGTATTTCAGTCTCATAGCTCCAGCCTTTCTCACCAGCTATAACATGCAGAGCTGACTTGGGAACACAGAGATCTGAGGTGCAGGAAGCAGCTGAGAGTGGCCAGCTGAAAAAATCTTGCATGCATTAACAACTGTGCTTCCATGTAGCTTGAGTAAAACCAGGAGGACTTCAGTAGAACACTACGTATGAATCGCTCTCCCTTTTAATTTGCAAAGTTTTCAATGTTTTTTTACACCTGGGTGGCCAACATGTTGACTGAATTTGCAACATGATGGGGCAGCATGTCCTTCATGCACCCCATTGTATGCTCTTCTGGAGCATCAGAGCCCACCATCCTTAAATGTTTTGCTTCATGGGAGCTAATGAACATGGATGCACTTCCTACCTGCATTACCCTATCTGCATCCCAGAGGTACTCAGGAAAGAGAGTCAAGAACAGGCTGCCATAGGTGTCAAAGCAATTTGTGCTTGATAAAAGCACCTGGTTTACATGGTAATACTGCCAAGGAATCCCATCAGAGACTGAAGTCCCTTAGACAGGATGGTATAAGTCTGTGGGGAGAAGCAGCCCCTGCATTCAAGAGTTATGAATATAATAAAAAATAATAATAAGTGGTTGTCAGAGGAAAAAAACAAGCTTGACTTTCTGCAGGTCACTTGGACAAACTGCTTCTCATAACATATTGCTTTACTGCATCAAAACTTTATTCTTAATTTTCCACAGTTTATGCAGAATATTCCACTCTGCATCTCTGTTGTGTCACACAGAGCTGGGCTTTGCTCTTGAGTTGTGAATTAATTTCGCTGTGAACTTCAGGCTTGAACTACAGCACAAAATGTGTCAGCAACCTAATCACAAATCTGGTTTCCAAAAATGACTTAAACTCAAAATTCCTCAGTCAAAAACCATGAACTCCTCTGGCTTGCTCAAAGTTTGTCACTCATGTTTTTCTTCAGCTAACCATAAAGTGTGCTTTCTTGTGTCCTAAGGTAAATCCAAAGTGTCTTTACTGAGATCATCTCTGTTCCTCTGCTGCCTTCCTGCTAAACAGGAACAGAATAATTTATTTTTTTTTTATTTCAAGAATACTTTTACTCATTCTAGAACATGGTCACAATCATAGCAAAACTCATCGAGCTACCTCAGGAGGGTGTATATAGAATTACACCCTAACAAAAGCCTCTGGGAAAAAAGTGACATTGGCAGCAAGAAAAAGAGAAGACAAACATACGAAAGAAAGTAAAATTCTCTAAAGACTATTGTGGAGAGACAATAAGCTTCTTCCAGTGTCAGACCTTCCCTTTCACAAGCCCATAAGAACCGTTTAAACAGGAGAAGGGAGAGGCAGTGTGCACAAGTGCGCAGATGGCCTCTGCATGTGCTTCTTAGAGAGGTCACCTTGTGACTCTATCCTACCAATCTCAACCCCAAAAAGCAACCGAAAACAAAGCTCGTGTTGGAAGTGTTTGAACATCACAAGCTTCTCACTAATAAAATCACATCTTAAAAAAATTACATTCATTCTGCTGTCTCCTACTCTGCATTGCTGGGCCTGTCTGGCACATCTGTAAAGCAGAATGCTGCCCAAGAGAAATTATTTCCAGGGAGACTTAATCTCTAAATCTAAACCAGGATTTCCTCGCTGAGCAGGGGCAGCTCAATCCCCACCACCACCCTCACCAGTATGCCTTTCGGCAGTGATGCAACCACCAGATGGTGGCATTTCCACTACATAAGGTACTATTACTGCATTTGAATTGGCATGTAATTAATGTGATTCATACCACCGGTAGCATGTGTGTAATTTTCACTATAAAAGGCAGCGGTGTTTTAAAAGGATCTATGACTATAAAACAAAGGACAACAGTCTTGGAGAGCAGGCTCAAACTGTTCACCCACAATAACTAGCAATGCCAGGAAGACAGCAATTGTGAATTAAAGTGGCTCTGAAAACTAGCAATGACAGACAGGGAGGAGCATACTTTTCCTGGATTACATGATGACATCTGGGTCATGTCCCTACTCCCTCAGATGTCTCCCTTATCATTAGCAACTGAAGTTTTTGTCCAGTTCAGGGAGAGCCTGTTGCTTGGGACACAAGAGCTACAGGTCAGCAGTGGGAACAAGGAAGAACCTCTGAATCTATATATCCAAATTTGCTTTCATTTCTTTCTCCTGAGAAGTCCATCAGTTTGTGTACCTCACAAAGGGACTTCATGTAGAGAGAGGAGAGCAGTTGGATACGCACAAACTGCCACAAGCTTCCCCTTAAAAAATAACTTCATTCACTTAATTTCAAGCTATTTTCTTGCACCATGTCGTGATCAGTGGCTCAAACAGCTGTTGCCAGGAGTAACAATGTGGAGTAGCGTTGTTCACCTAGCCATTTTTTGAAGCTGAGACTCCTTTCCATTTGATATCTGGGAAACTGTACTGTTGTTTTCCTAAATTCTGTCTTTTGTTGTAACTCCTGAAATGTTTTTTGGAACATGAAGCTGAAAGGGTCCTTCTGGGTTATCAGGTGCATTGGTGACTGGCCTCCTACTGTCAGTCTCTCAATAGTTTATATTTCTTGCCCCTACCATTTCTCTGCTGGGAAGCCATTACAGGATGTTAGTCGTCTAATGGTTAGGAATTTTCTTCTGTACTCCAGACTAAATTTGTTTGTGTCCATTTTGTACCCATTTGTTCTTATGCTTATGTTAATGTTTGGGCTGTTAACATTTCACTGCTCCTGGTCTTTCCCTCCTAGATTATTCCATGGGATGATGCAATTCCATCTCAATGCAAAATATAAAATGGCTGTTGTCTACAAGAAGTGAACCTCATATCTCTAAAAGCTCCTAGAGGACAACAACTTTTATTGCCCTTTCTCATTGTTCCCACTCCTGAGCCCCTTTTCCTCACATGTGCATTTACTCAGAAACCTACAGTCTGAGCACAGAAATATGGAAGGAGTATTTTACAGCTTTCAGCTCCTTACACCTCTTCCCCAACATAGCTGCACTATCAGAACTTTCTAATTCAGAAAGGATTAAGCCAGAAAAAAGAGTTGTTTTACTTCCACGGCTGTCTCACTTGTGAGGGCTTTCCACAGTTCTGTTACTGTAGCCTGTGATTGCATGAGAAGCCTTTTGCGAATAGAATACACCAGTATTCTCCTATCAGCAAAGAACTCCTTGTGTAAATACAACCTTTTTCAACATCCTGGCAACCCTGGCACAGAATGAATAGAGCAAACAACCTGCTTCCTCACCCCTGAAAATGAATCTGAGCGCATTAGCTGGTGCTGTTGGGCAGCTGGAACAGACATTTCTTGCCCAGCGCTTCCTGTGTTGTCAATAGGTGATTTTGAACTGTAGGGCTGTAAACTGGAACATTGAAAGAACACACAATTAACAATGAATATTTTAATGTAACTTAACTGAGAACTCATCACGGTTGTTTCTTCTGATTAGTTGCATCTGTTGTGCTGTTTCTCCAGTGCCTGCTTCTCTGTGCTACACTTGCACACTAGGAGACAGCATGAACAAAGGCACGGAGCTGAACCTGAAGTTTCCCCACCTGCGCAGGGAGAGACAGGCATACAAAACTCTTCTGAAACACTTTTGAATAAGAAAAGATCTGGAAATCTAGGGAGAATAGGGGCAAACAGTACCCAGTGTATTTACTAGAATACCGTGGAAATTTGGATAGAGAAAAATTACTTCCCTAAGATTAGGAATCGTAAAAGCAGGTATTACTTATCCAGTTTAGCAAAACTATTCCTTCTCTTTGAGGGTTTTTACTCATTCACAGGAAATGACTCTGCAAAGTGCAGCTGCCAAACTGTGCGGGAGATTTTATGTGGAATAAGGCAAGTCTGGTCTCTGCTTTTCCATCTGAGGTGAACTAACTGTGGATACAAGAAGCAAATATGCCCAGGGGACTAACCAGCTAACAGCAGACTTTCCTCTTATTTTATTTTTAATTTTGTACTTCAACAAACGAGAGCACATTCCTCAGTACCTGAGGAATGCTATTGTATGCTCTCATCCTTCCAGGCATATTGCAGTGCACTCCAATAGCAGAATACATGGACACTTAGAACAAGATAAAACTTTCTTCCCCTCCTTCTGTTCTGTGGAACAGAAAAGTGCTCTTAGGACACTTGAGAAAATTAAAACTTAATCCTTCTGGAGTTAATATTAAAATCCCACTTTATCACAGCACAGACTTTATTTTACTTTACAGATGTCAAAGTATCACAGCAGCACAGTAGATCATTACTCTCAAGTATTATTCCAGTTGCACTGGCTTTAAGTCTGTACTTCAGATTACCACTTACCTTTCCTCTGCCTGTTCTTGGACATCCAAGCTTTATATCAAGTGTTGAAGCCGCCTGTCCTTATCTTTTATATTTTGCCACTTGACCCAGAAAACCAGTGCATATGAAAAAGGGCCTTTTTTGCATCAGTTACCCCAATGAACCAGTGAAATGATATGTTAGCACCATTCAAAACACCGCAAATTGTGTAGTCTTTAGTAGGTCAGGATTCCTTTTTAAAAGGTTTGGCTTTGGCAGCTATCTGATCTTTCCCATTTTATTATAATGAAATTAGAAAAAAGATATCCATTCATTCCCTCTCTTTGAACAGATTATAGTAAGAATTCTTTCCTTCACTTTGCTGTAGCCTAAGATGTAAAGTATTTAGGAAATTAGTTCTCCAAAGTAGTCTGTGCATTCATTTTCCAGATCTGATTTCAGGTTGTCTTTTGCTTTATAACTTACAAAAATTATAACGTATGACTACCTTTAAAAATTATCTTTAAATTCATTGAAAATAAAAATAGCCTCAGGGTTTAACAAAACAATCAACCTGTGATTGTGGGGTGGTGACTAGATAGAGCTCATGAAAAATATATAAATTATTAAATCATTAATGTGAAAGTACCCGTACTATAGAATATCATTTCTATAGACACATTTACTGACAAAAGCTGAGTAATATCTCTGAAAAACAAAGAACTGCAGTCTGTGGTCAAACCTAAAAGGCCATCTTTTCAGGTGAAAATGCACTGAGCAATCGGTTAGCTAAAACTGGGAAAAAATAGGACTTTATTGCTGAATATGAAAATAGAAAATCCTAGGTCACTGCATTATTTGAGAGTACAGAAGTAGTATAGATCAAGAAACGTCACAGAATTACTCAGTAGGCAGCAGGGTAGGAAGAGAGGAGCATACTTTTACAGCAGCTGGAGGATTGTGTTCAATTTGGCTGTCAGAAACAAACAGGCCAGTAGGCAGCAAAGAGGGAGAGATGCTCCATGATTTGGTGGAAACATAAGGAACTTGGACAGAGACCCAAAACCCAGATAAAATTCTGTGACCAGAAAACAGAATTAAAAATGAATCTGTAATTCAGCACATTATTTTTTTCTCCCTAGATCTGCATGTTTTCTATGTTAGTAAAATAAAAAACTAACATATTGTTTAATCTCATGTAAAATATGTGTGTGTCTAGGTACATGCATGCCTTTGAGAAGCAAGGCCACTCAGTAGCGGCTCAGGAAAAGGTACACCTGATCCCCAGGGCAGGTGCCTCTGTTTGTGGGAGTGCAGAGCAGCAGAGCTTCCCTCCCATGAAGGCATATCCCCCAGATCCAGATTACAGGAAGGAACATTGTTGCTTTCTATCTAAGTTAGGGAAAGCAGAAGATCAGGCAGGTGGGTTGGAGTGACAGCTATGTGACAGCCTGGCAAGGGTCCAGCTGGGGAAAAAGCTGAGGGGATGAAATCCTTACCTAAGGTGATTAAGCAGAGTGCCATTCACTTCAGCAGAGCAATGATGTTTTACAGTAACGGATGATGTGGCCCCATTTTCTTCCTTTGTTTCATGCTCTTATACACAGTCCACAGGAAGGCTGAGATTGCTATCATATTACAACTTGAGACATGCGGACCTGTATACCTGCTGTTACTCACTGTACACCTTCCTCTCTAGTTCACTGGGTTTTTAATTGTGTGCTTTAATTTTATGTTTATGTAGGGACAAACATATCTCTTTAATTCTACCTATTAGCATTGTCTTCTAATCCTACCCTTAAAATAGCAAAACAAAGGCAGTAAGTAAAATCTGGTTTGCTTGAATGAATTCAGAATGTTTTTTTTTAAAGGCGAAACACCAGGCTTTCATTAGCAGAGCAGTGAGTCACCCTATCAACCATACCTAGAATAAATAAGAACTGCATCCAATGAAATTGAAACTGTGTGCTTCCTCTTAATGGACAAGTGTCTCTGAGGACAACCTGGTAAGAGAAAGCAATCCAGCCTTTGGGGGCATCATTTCTCTTTTCTCAGCTATGAAACTTTATGAAATATTTTTTATGTGTTCCTAGAAACTCAAAAGGTACATAAGATGCAAAACAATGCTCTCTGTTCTTGGTTGCTAGCAAAATAGGTCTTTATCATAAAAATTTTCATACTAAGGTTGTTCCTACAGTTGTTCCTGATAGCACATCATTTATTATGCTTCTTGTTATAGAAAATATTATTTTTAGTGCAGCAGATAAAAATCCCTGTCCCCTAGAGTATGTAACGTAAGGGCAATAAAAGTATGAAAGCAAAAAAGGAACACAGCATACTAGCAAAGAGCCAGAATATCACACACTTGTTTACCACAATGTAAAATCTCTTATTCCTACAGTAGTCCCATTGACCTCATAGGTATTTGCAGACTGAAATCTTACAAATATAACAAAATTTTGCCTATCAGGGCTCAAGGCTACCAAACAATGACATCAGTTCTCCAGAAACAGATTTAGGCTGCCCTTTGCTGAAATTTTCAATAGGACACAGCTGTGTACTGTAAGGATTTGGGGTGTGATTTAACTGAATGGACTGACAAAATGACAGTTTTGTGTCATTATCTACTGGACCTTCTAACACCTGTTTGCTTGTTTCAGAAAGCAAAATCTGGTGAAGTTACTTGTACATTCCATTTAATGTGTTATGCAAAAACTCAATCAAAATCAAGTGCTTAATAATGTATCCGTAAAAGGATTCTTTATTTTTTTCCCCCAGTTTATTATAACTATTTCAAATTTGATTCAAATTAACCTAGAATGTTAAGGAGTTTAGTCACAATCAGAGTTGTTATTACACCTAAATAGTGTTATCTTCAGTAACTGTAATTCAGTGGAATGCCCAGAGCAAAATGATAAACAAGAGAAGTCTTCTTTAGCATGGTAACTACGGCCTTTTCAAAGACCACCATTTTATGTAGCCATTTTATCTTTGTAAAGCTCACAGGTTTTGCACTTGCAAATGCCTGGGCTTTATCTGTGTGCTGGCCAGTCTGAATGACTCACCTAAGATCTTGTGAAGTTACCTAACATCTCCTTCTAGGAAGCACAGCAGCTTCTAACTTCTAGTATTTGTGTATGCACTTGCTGTCACAAGAAACCTTGCTGTCTGCCAGCAAGGATCAACTCCTTGAAACAGCAGACAGGCAGGAAAGCTAGAGCAGTCAGAAGGTTGCTCTAACTGAAGGTTGGACACTTCTTTGGCAAATGATCCCTTTACTTAGTGCTAACTATTCTTTGCTCACTTAGAGTTGCCATCACGAAGGAATGTAGCAATAGTTGTTACAGATGGAGAGCGACATTAGAACTTTGTTTCAGCACAGAATTAATCTTACCTGTATATTTCTACCGGTTTAGTCAGTCTTATGAATATTTTGAGTGATGGCACCTGCATATTTTCTTTAAGAAAGTACCCTATCATCTGTTTTCTTTATTAGAGAAGTTACCTTTGTCCATCTTCTCCAGATAAAATTTAATCCCTTCTCTATTTAACAAGACTGCCTAGGAGAGCTCCAAAAGTTTAGGATTCTTGTTGTGGTCTGAATTACATGAATAACCTGGATCCATCTGGTGCTTTTTCAAAAGAGCCTATAAGAAGTGGAATTACCTTCATTTATAGATAGCTAACACTCCACTTGCAATCATTCACAAATCCATATCAGGTATACTAAAGCCTAGCCATCAAGTTATGTATGCATTCATAAATGGATGCTGGTGCTGAGACTCCCTTGTTAAAACTGCTAACTCTCAACATTGTAACTGAAAATGTTAATGCTCAGGACCTAGGTAAGCCAGACCCTTGCGGAACCTCAGGCTGGTGTTCATAACCTGGGGCAGGTAATATGTGTGAGTGTATTTGGAAATGCAGACTTTCATCTGTTGTGCTAGCAGCAGCTAGCTCTGGCAGCCATTTCTTCCTCTATCATCTCTAATGTTGCCCTCAGCATTCCCTCTAACCCCATTAGGGTTTGCAGCACAGAGGACTGGGAGTTCAGTGCGACAGTCAACCCTCAATAGCAACCAAGAAAGAATCCCTTCAGGCCAAATGTTTCCACACATGTGTGTACTCAAATCCCTTCAATAGCCTTCTCAGCCTAAAGGAAGAATTTCAAATGACAAGAAGGAGGAAAGCATTCATGTTCTGTACCTTCAAGCACGGTTACAGTCATCATTTGAGGCCTGGAGATCGCAGGTAAGCTTTTCCATTTTGAATAATTCTTTTGGCTGTTTCATCATAATCTGAATTTCACCCAGAAGTGGACTATGGCAGAACTTGATGGGATTCACTTTGGGATTTCCATGTTTTATTTCTAGTTCACTATCTCTTAACATTTTTATTAGTGACATTTTGCAGCATCTTGCGTCACTTGTGACTGCAAGCCAAGACATGATGCGGCTAACAGAGAGGAGAAATAGCACATAATGCAATACAGCTAAGTATAAATACCCACCCTACTTCGAACAAAAAAAAGGAGTGGAAAGGAGGGGAAAGAAATTCTCTGTGACGTATATTTTTAGACAGATTCATAAAAAAGTCTGTTTTGGAATGGTTTTGATTACTCATTTTAGTCTTTCAGAGCTTCAAGTACATTGTAACAAGCTGTCTCCATCTGTCAAATCTCTCTTAAGTGATGCAGAGATCCACACAGAGAAAAGAAAAAAATACCAGATTTTCTTTAAAAAACTCTAGGCTGAAAGCTAACTATTTTAAAAATTAAGGTTGGGTTCGTCTCCTGGTTTAGGGTTTATTTATTTATTTATCTTATTTCTTTTTTTGGCCATCAATTGGTACCACAGTTAAATTTTTTTATATCCAGACCACAAAAAGAGAAATGCCCCTAGAGAAGCTTTACATTATCGATGAACCACCTCTTCTATATTTGCATGCCCTGCTTAACTAGCTCATGTTTGCTAAAAACTAGTACCCTTGGATGATTACTGCTTTAAAAGAAAAACAAAGGCAATGATAGTTACTGGGTCATTCCCGGTAAAGAAGATAAATGCATGAAATGTTTCCATATATAGTTCCTGTGCTTCTGTATCTTTAAAAAAAGAAATCTATAAAGTAGAAGATTAGAAGTCTTTTTCTAAGCTTTATTGAATTTTCTGATAATATCTTCTTTCAAGCCTTCTACCTTGATATTGATTTCTGACAATGCGCACATTAGAGGTATGTGCACATCCCTGCATGAGTCGGTTGAGAAGAGAAAGGAATGCCAGCCACAGTGGGAGCACTGCCTCCACCCCCATGCCTATGCGCTAGCTGCTGAATGCATTTGCAGACTGCTGTTATGTCTCATAGCATAACAAAATAAGTTCCAAATGCAGAAACAATTGAACACCCCTCAACGAGCCACTGCTAAGAAGTGTTTTTGCATTCTTTGATTAGCATTCACAATATTAGTAGGAAAACAGACTCTAAAAATAAGTGGCTGAGGTCATGTTACTGCGGTGTCCAGTACCATGTACTGATACTCTCTCTTTACTGTTCAGCAACTCAAGGCTATCACTACTGCCTGCTGCTGTGTAGTTACTTGCTTTTCCTTTTCTTTTTTTGTTTTGAGGTCACTTATAAGTCTTATATTCTGCATTGCCCTGACTGAACAATGGCTGCAGAGAAATGCAAGGAATTGTTCCTGATTCATTCAGCAATTCTTTAATAATTTCATTGCTACAGCACCGACTATGGAAACAGTTTTTCCGACCACATAAAACTCGGTGGATTTCTTACTGAGAGCATCTATTCATTCAAAGAAAATTGTATGAATATGAATGGGGAAAACAGTATGAATATCAATGAATGAAGTCTAGGTCATTCTAACAAGAAAGAATATCAAATCCTTTCTACTGAGACCTGGTCCTTTAGGTGATTTAGTGCCCCTCAACATCCACTGAAGACTGATATTCAGCAAATAGAAAGAAAGGGTTTCTAAATGATAGATTACGGGGGAAAGAACAGACAGGATGTCAAATCCTGAGAGACAAGCCATTTCTGTTTATTTGTTATGGAGGTTTTTTTGCATGAAAGTCTCTTTCATATACCAAAATTAATATAAATTTTCTGTGACTTCCTCCATCTCAATAAATAGCTTTGAAATTGCTTCAATTCCTCAGCTGCATTTAAAGCATTTGATAAGCAGCCTTTTGTCATATACCAATATGCAATTTATACAGCTGAAATGTGCCTTTAACAGAAATCAGAAGTGAAGCGATCAAATAAATCTCTGGTATAATTACAGGGCTTCCAAGTGAGCTGCAGTAAGACGAATTTGACTCAAGGCTGTATATTTAGCCTGGAAACAACCAGCCTGGCCATCTCGAATCGGACAGACCCGGCACATGTGCAAATGCTACAGCTGCCACCATGATGCAGATGCTAATAATTCTGAGGCTTTGTGCCCTGTGATTATGCACGTGCTGTGTAGTGGTTCAGATTAAAGAGTTAAACAAAGTGCTTCCCCCTCTCCTCTTGGCGGAAAGATAATTCAAACCCATCTGATATTCACAGACAGTTGGACGGCAGCTGAGGTTTCATTAGGAATCCCACGTATGGCCAGAAGCAACATACACCTCGGTGCTTCCGGGAGCTGCAGGCAGCCAGAACAGATGGTAGAAATCATCATCCCCAGACAGTCATCAGGGGAACCTCAGGCCACATGCTTGAATTTTTCTCAATGAACCGCATACAAGGCAGGCACTTGATCCATGTGACGGCAGCTGCTGGATCCTGGGGGAGCGGGAGGCGGTGGAGTGGAGGAAGGCTCTTGCAGGTTATTAACAGGTCACGCTGTGACATTAGCAGTCCGGAAACATGGCCTCTCCCAGGGGGCTAAAACAAAAGCAAGGGAGAGGTTCCTCATAATTCAAACACAGTTCAGTGCTTACAGATTACAGCACATAATCTGCTTGGCAACAGCACAGCGTGCAGAGACACTCTGCTATTTGATTTCCCTCTTTCTTCTAGCTTTTTCCATTAGAAATGTCAGAAGGAATCCTTGATGCAGTAAATGTCCTATGCAAATCTCGAGGGAGAAAGAAAACAGCTTCCCTGCAATTTTCAGAATGAGACCCAGAGGCAAAACTGATGGTGACGGCTGAGCTCCCTCATTCAGATGTCCCCAACCTTTTTGTTCCATTCATGACATGCTAGACGCTGCTTTGCTCATTGATCATCAGCGCTTGTCTGAATCACCAAGCCCCTTTTGTGAGCAGAGACTTGCTGCAACTGCTTGCCTCATTAAAAGGAAACTTTCTTTGGTGATATTTTGGAGGTAATGAGGCAGTTGGAGGAAAAGTCTTAAAATATTGCATTTGATAAGGTGAATGCTTTTAGAAATCATTACCCCAGCCCTACAACTGCACATCTCTTCATTCTTGTCCCAGCTCTCCTGTGCAGAGCCAGCCATGTACACCAGTCTGAAGATGGAAAGTCTCCAAATCCTAGGCCTGCTTTAAACGTTCTCTGTCCAGACCTGGCAGGTCACGGCAATGGTAGTCAGCCACGCACTCCAGAGTTACATCCTGGAGAGCACAGTAATATAAATATATATAAGTGTGGGTTTGTGAGTACAGAAGGGGACGTGCACCTGTGTATTTGTAAATACAAATCAAATTACTTCATATCCGGAAGCTGCTTACTTTTTTATTACTCATACACTCTTAAGTATAAAATGGAATCTATCAGTATCTGAAACGGACAGATTTGGCATTTAAATATGCCTTAAGAATATGCCTTAAGATTTTTGTTGTGCTAAACAAAGTTCTTCACCAGCCACTTTTCTCTATAGAAAAACTTGGTTATCTATCTCCTCACCTCCTCTGAAGGACTTTTTTGGGGGGATTGGTGTTTCTGTTTCCTGCCTTGCACAGTAGCCAGATACTGCATTCCCCACTCTTTTGCTTGCCTGTCCAACCAAGGAAGCCCCTTGGTAGTTTTCAGCTGATGCTTCTCAGCTTCTTGAACAAAATTCCAAGCTGACTGGACCATTACTTAGGACAGCAAATCCTAAGTTTTGTCCTAGGAATCCTTTCTTGTGCATCCATTTTTCGTGTTTTACAGGGAAACCACGGGTGAGGTGTTGGATAAACCAAGGTTTTCTGGGATCTTGTGAACTTATCTGGCCAAGCAGCGAAAGCCTGTATTTTCCCTGCAAACATTGACCATTTGTCTGATCTTAAGGTCCTAGCTCCAACCCCCCTGCCACGGGCAGGGACACCTCACACTAGACCATGTCGCCCAAGGTTCTGTCCAGCCTGGCCTTGAACACCACCAGGGTTGGAGCAAAAAAAGACCTCAGCTCTTACAGACTGGAGCTCATGCTGACTTGTATATGTATATGCATACGTACTGCTTTCCCACTGTAATGTTTTTAGAAGAAAATGTGGTGGCAACAATAAAGACTCTTGTCAGGACTGCAAATTAATAGGAATGCAAATAAAAGGTGTGGTTTTTTTTTTGTCTGGAGCTGCAAGATGTGTGTAAAGTTCAGGCATCACAAAACATTACTGAAGGAAACATTAACTTTTCTAAAAGACAGATCTATTAAAAAAACCTCACCAACTTTTTTCCTTTAGCACAGAAATTGCTTTCATCCTACCAAGAATTATCTGCTGTACTAAGTCTAGACACGTTCTTCTTTATTAGAGAATATTTTTGTATGAGCCACTTTCAAAAAAGATCCTTTTATGTTCCACCAACTAATGAGTGTTAATGTCAGTGCAAAGAACAAGATTTTAAAAAATAAAGTTAATGATGTGGGATGAAATTAGCCCTTTTGAAAGAAGTCAGGCTGACAGTTCCCTCTGAACTCCATATTCAGCAGCAGATGAAGACCTACTGAGAGTGAGAACCTGAAGGGATGCTGCATCCCACCCTTCTCCTGCCCTTTAGCAGCATTTGGTGCTGCATGTGTTCTGTAGCACAAAGACCCCAGTGACCATCTCACTCTACGTTTCATCTAGTCCAGCCCCATCAATGTTGCAGCAGCATCTGCTCTAGCCTTGGTAAACCCAGAGTTTTTCCACCATGTTTCACCAGCACAGCAAGTATCCATTTACTTCAGATGTGGTGCATCAAGTCTGATAGCCTATCCAACAGTAATCAGTGCTAAAAGCCTCAGAGAAGAGTGCAAGCCCAACAGGTATACAACAGCAAGCATTCAGGTATGTGTCTAATAATTCTGACACAAAGAGGATATTTTTAATTTATCTCTAAATTTTTATTGACCGTGTTCCCTGAAAACCTTTTTTTTTAAGCTAGGGTACTTAAGTTTATACTGGCCATTCTTAACTTATTCTTGTTTAAAGTCTCCAGTGGAATGAAGTTTCACAGGTTTTTTTTTTATGCTGTCCTTCTATACCAGTTATAAACTTGTTACCTTTAATGTCACTGTTCTTGTCCTCCAGTGAATAGGAATGCTAACTGGCTTGAGGTCATTCAGTCAATGACCTTCAGTTCTTATTCCATCACCATGTAACTGTTACCTTCCTAAAATAATTCTGGTTCTTATATGAAAAGCCTTTAAATGGAATCTTCTTTTTATGAAAGGATTTCCAGAGTAATAAATATTCTGTGTTATTCCTTTTTAGACTTGAAGTGTCACTTTAGAAATGGAGAAAAAAGAAATGAACATTTTTTTCAAGGGGAGATCACACTACTTATTTTTTCAAGTTGTGAAGATGTGCACTTATAACATAGCTATCTTCATCTTCTGATTCAAGATGACAGCCCAGTTACATGTCCATTCACTTCCTGCAGGTGCTAAACGTAGTACTGGTGAATGATGTATCAATGGGAATTGGACAAGACTGTTCAGTTCATTTTACCATACACCACAGCCTCACAGACGTTATACCACAACATTACATCTTTCCTACTAATATCAGCTGAATGTCCAAGTTTTATCCTAAGAAGAGCATGTACAAAATAAATCAATGCATAGACTAAAATCTTAGCTTTGTAAATAATACCTGCATGAAACACTGAGACACGCAAAATGGTAAGGAAAATTGTAGTAACGAGGCTGAGATGTTGGATCACAGCAAAAGTGGGTGGTCACATACCATGTGTTAAAGGAATAGTCTGTGCCAGTCCCGTGGCACTAGCACAATATGAACATCCTGAAGCAGAGTCAGGATCAGTACATTGCCTTTGGCTCACTATACTGGAATAAAAGGACAGGGCTTCACCAAAAACTTATGGGCTCATTTGCAGACAAAGCGGGGAGGATATTACAGCTTCTGGCAAGGCAATGAACTATGCACAGCCAAGAAGGAGCAAACTAGACCACAGAAGGGGATTAAACTATCTATCTCAGAGCAAGCTGAAGCTATTTTCCTACCCTGACACAGTAGTTTCACAAATCCTTGGAGTTTCAGAAAGAAGCAGGCTGAGAAAGGTGATGGGAGGATACCAGAGATGCAGCATTAATTCAGTGTGATCAGTGACTCAGTCACTGAGTTACTGATTGCTAAACATAACCCTGCACCTTCAGAGAATATAAGCACACAGAAAGCTTTAAGAAAAACAAAGTTACATTAAAAGCATGCATGAGAAAGGCAAATACTGAGAAAAGAAGGAAGGACAGAGAATAGCAAACACATAAAAGGAAGCAACAGTAATGAAGGCAAATATGCACAGAACGAGCAATGGATAGAAAAAAAGGTAAAACACATAAGCAAAAAGTAGTGATTAAAAGAAAGGTTATCCCATAAATCTTTCTGGAGTTTTTTTGAGCCTCTGAAGAAGGGATTCAGCTGTAACAATGATCTTACAACACAAAGCCTGAATGGAAATTAAAATGTGCTTTAACTAACAGCTATAAAAAAATTGCAACTTAATCAAAGATTTCTCTTTTTATATTGTTTGTTTTTCACAGTTGCAGAAAACAAACCTGGAGATGTAAATGACAAAGTGTCAAAATCTATGAAGCAAGTAAGAAACCCCAGGAAAATGTGCTTTTTCATTTGGTTGTTATTTTATGAACCTTGTAGGGTGGCAACAGTGCTTTGTTATCATTCTACCAACTATACCATCTTCTCACATGTGCAAATACTTGCACATTACTGGCAAACTGATATGGGAACAGGATGAAAGCTAACTCCTCTGAAGTGTTCTCTCAGCCCAGGATTACTGGGTTACAGCAAAGATTTAGTAGAGCATGGTTTCCCTTCACGAAATTTTGCAGTTTGCACTAATAATTCTTGTAGCTATTGGAATAAATTTCAGACAGCATATCCCAAAAGACAAGAAAAAAGAAGCACTGTAGCTTTCCAACACAGTGTCAACCTGGAATATGAACAATGCCTAAAGAAAAATGTTGCATTTCTGAAGAAACTCACATACATGGAGGCATTTTCTGTTATGAAAAATTTGCTATCTGATTTGGTCTAGCAAACTTCTAAGTCAGAAGTCAAGTTAGTGTCTTAAAAAAATGTTATAGACAATAACAAACACAGCCAGTTGTTTTGTTGCTTCTTTTAAAAGCATAACAAAGCATCAGGAGAAAGCTGCCCTGCTGACCAGCTAGCTTTGACAAGAGATTATTTTCCAAGGTCAGTGTTAGGCAATTAAAGATCTCATTCAAAATTCCCTTGGGATTATTTCTATTGACTTGGAAAGCTATAAATGAGACCCCTGATTCTCCATCTCCTCACTTGGTGCTTCACAGGAAGCTGCAATGTCAACAGAAATGGAAAGGAGCTTCCCTGAAAAAAATGAGGACACGTGCCAGGTATTAAAGGACTGCATTAGGTAAATCATTATAGACAAACACTGGGACACTTCACGAGTTCTATCAAATAACAAAGTACCAATAAATACTACATGTATTTTTTGAGTAACTAAGCTAAGAACCTACCATAAATTTTAGAACTGATTCAAATCAAAAGCAAGCAAGTTTCTGTTCTCCTTCCCAAAATTCAAACCTTTGAGATAATGAGCTACATTCAAATCTGGCTTATGTATTATATTGCAGACTTTGATTAACTCAGGATACAGTCATTTCCTACTGCACAACACCTTGCACTGCTAGTTCTTCCATCAAAACCACAGTCTATGATATCACCAAGATCATCACAGCTGCTCTTAGTGCAAAGGGGAATGTCTCAGGAAAGAATGTGTGACTCAGAAAAATTTTGCTTTGAACTTGGAAGGGCTCCACTGCAGCAACAAAAACTGCTCTCAGCTGGAACCAAAATATACCTTTAGCCACAAACAGTCTTCCAGCACCCTGAAAACACATAGTAAGATAAGGAACATAATTCCAATAAGGTAGTAGTGAAAAAAAGGTAAAGTTAATCTGCAAGACAGTTGATTAAGAAAGAAAGATCCTAAATTCTTGCAGACAGCAGCAGAACTACATTCCTTTGAGAGCTGCCATTGGCTGTAGGCTAGTGCTAAAATGTCCTTCCTTCCTTCCCTCTATCCTCCCATAAAAGGGTGATGCAGACCATTTTAATTCAAAAATTTTAATTATCATATGCAAGTGCTCTAGGAAAATCATAAGCATCTGAATAAAAGCTTAAAGGCCTTGGATTATCTTTTAACACCAGAACAGGAGACTTTAATCACGTCTGCTATGTCTGGCACATACTGAGAGTTAATTAGGTTTAGCAGAAGTAATCATAATGGAAATGCTGGGGTTTGTGGGGTTTGTTTTTTCCCTTTTTACGTCAGTAGCAAGACCTAAGGAGAACTCCACTTGCACTTTCAAGGTGGTTTCTGTACTGCCTTGGGGCTCTGATGATTTACCTTTTCTGGTGTCCAAATTCCAGACTGTAGGTATTGCTGTCCATGGTTCTGTCTTTCAAATGATGATTTAAAAGTATGGGTGTATGATAGCTGGAACGTATTACCAGGCTATAATTGAAACACAGCACATATACTGCTGTAAACTAACATGGAAAGCACCCACTTTGCTTCAGGGAAAGCAAATATCTAAGAAGTGGCATCTAAGAAAGGACATGCCTGAATGAGGCCCTCCATCATGAACTTTTAGTTAACCCAGAAACCCTCTGCTCTGAGAAGCATGTTTTGTGTTTCTCTGTTGCTAGCAGATATATGACCCAGTTCCAGTGACTTAAATCCCCTTGGCTTTGGTAAGGACTGCAGAATTGCTCCTTCAGGTTGCATGTTGTTGTCCTGACAAATCATTAAAGTTGTTTATGAACAGAGTTACTAATGTAGCTTCTTCACATTTCCAGTAAATGAGTTTATAACATATTAATATAGGAAGCATTTGATCTTAAGTCAAATAACTTAATTTTCCTTCTTAGCCAAACCAACTGTTATTTACCAGCTTCCTTATTAAAAGTAAATTTGTGCTTCAGCACAGTAGTACCAAAAGCAACCAGCCAAATGAAAGGGCAAAAAATGAGCACAGTGGTCAGAAAATATGAATGCAGGGGGGTTGAGCAGAAGAAGATAAGCTACTTCCACACTAAGAACTGGTCTCCCAGAAGAGACATTGAGTACTTGCATGATTAGGCCAATGAAAGTGATTTCACTTTGAAATGAATTTATGACCCACTTTCAAATCTCTGAAGAAAACAGGGATTTAAAATTGGAAAGCTGAAAAGCCACAACAGCAGCAATGCAAACGTCTGCTCTTTTTCTCAGTTTTATAATAGTGTCATGTCCCTGATGTTAAAAAAAAACAAAACCAACAGTATGTCAGCAACATGCTGGAGGCAATGGAAGTTATCAATCAGTAATGTGAAGTGGATTTAAGCAGCTTAAAAGAGGGCAAAATTCAATTGATTAATGGCTAGGGAAGTACTCACTGACGTGGAGGTTTCAAGGAATTACAATCTGATTAAAATTCCATTTTAGAAATGAAGGGGTATGGGATGCTAATCAGTCTAAACCACAGATTATTAGTGCCAGCTATTTGTAACAGCTGAGACTATTGTGATGAAAACAAAACGTGACTCAATTTTGGCAAGAGGGAGATCATTTATTTATTTCGAGAACTAGGGCACATCAGAATAAACAACATCCATGAAAGCCTGCTGATCTCTGGCTGTCATTTAACACCTGAAAACCCAGTCGCCTTTTGGTCAGCTTTGATGAGAAAGTTGGGATCTCTTCAGTCACTTACATGCAATAAGGTTCTCCATGTTCATTAGAGCCACCTCACAAGGCTTTGAAGTCCTCTACAGCACTTCAGACTAGGGGACTTTGGGAACAAATGTAGATTTAAGAGGTCCTGCCAGCATGACAGGCTGTAAGAAAGTTTCTTTTAGAGATGTCGTAGTAAGATAAAATCAGTGTCTTTAGTCCTAAAAGGCTTTTTTTTTTTTTTTTTCATTTCAGCATGAACGTCCCAAAGGTTAGGAATTCAAAACTCAAGGAAACCTTTCAGCAGCAGTAGCTGAGATCTGGCTCATTGCATTTATGTCCCCAAAATGTGGCAATCTCATTGACTTGCTTGAGAAAAGAAGAGTTAAGGCAGTGATTCTCTTCAGCTCCTAGATTAAGCAGACCATTATTGCACTGCAGTATTTATATCATGGTTTTAGTAGCCTCAAATTTGAGGTTTTCCAAACCACATTTGTACTGTTTCTGGAATGCAGTGTCTTGTGCTTTGTGTGTTTTCTTTTAGCTCTGCTATTGACAACATTGGTTTGCTTTGGCATGGCTTCTAGTTGTGAGTACAAAGAGCTGTGACATTTCAGAAGAAGATGTGTAAAGTCATACTTAAGATTTAAATCCTTTAACAGAAGCCAAACATATGTTATCAATTGAAGTTGTGAGCACTGATCCAAATTTGGAGTTACTCTGGCAAATTAGGTCAATTTCTAAAGATTTATCAGGACAACTTCTAAGTAAGGAGATTTGGTTTGTTAAGAAACAGGCAGAATACATGAGTAACTCCTAATTTCCACATATTTGATTCCCCTGGCAAGAACAGTGTTTGACCCTGAAAAAAAAAAGAAAAGATTTCTAAATTATTTCTAAGTACTTACATATGACATTGAAATAGACAAAGATATTTATCACTTACTATTTCTTATTACATTGATTAAAAACCAGACAGTACCCTGAGCTCTATGAATGTAAGCTCATCTGGGGGGATATCACACATAAAATGGGAGAATTAAAAACAAACAAAAAACAAATTCCAGTCTGTTCCCTTCACCCAGTGAAGATCACTGGCATTAGGACCTCTATGGCCTAATTTAGACAACCTTTCTCTTCTGCAGCTGACCTTATACTATGAACCAGAAAATACCTGGGGCAAAACTAACATCTGGTAGGCTTGATAAGAAGGAATTTTCTGACAGGCTTGTTGCATTCCTGTCTAAAATAAAGAATTTGTTATGTGACCTCCATAGAGCTACTAGATGACTGGGAGAAAGTCAGCAGTTTCTCAGACATGCCTAACACTGCAGCTCACATTTCCAGGTAAGGAACAATCTTTTTATGTAAGAACAACTTATATTCACCTTATTGCCATGGGAAAGTCTCTGACTGGAGACTGCTCCTGGTTTATATTCCTCTCTGTGTCACGCAGCGATAGAGGCATGTGCCAGACCTTAAAGACCTCCTAGAAAGAAAAGTATATGGTAGAGGTGTTTCAGCAGTTGGGGTGGAATCTGGGTTTCAGCATACATTATTCAATGACACTAGATGGCAGAGCAGCTGTTCTGAATTAGTTAAAATGGTATCTCTTGGAGTGGTTTGCTGTTATTTTATTTTATGACATTACAGTTCCAAATGGTGCTGAGATATATCTATCCTGGCTTTTGAATTTAATGAATTTCTTGGCTGAAGGCTGAAGTCAAGAGTATAAGAGGATCAAAATGAATTTTTTGATGTAGTCTAAGGGTGACAAAAGACTAAGAAAGGGGAACAGAAAGGACTATCCACCAGCCTTTTGGCCACATCAGCTGAAACTCTGTTCCTGCAACATAGGAGGATATAAAAGTCAGAGCTGTTAAAGAAGTTGCTGAATTGGGGAACTGGAAGATTCTGGACAGCACTCTGAAAGAAAAGTTCAGAGTACTACAGAAGGACATTAGAAGTTTGGGATTAAAAACAAAGAGTTCTGGTCTGAGCTTTAATACACAGAAAGTAGCTCCTCCTGCTCCCAGGGACTGACCTGAGGCCATATGCCCCAGCTGCAGGAGCACCCCAAGCCTCGCGAAGCCCTCATCTTAGAGGTACTCACAGTGACTTGTGTGGATCTTTCACTGTCAGTGCGTTCCCACCATTACCACTACCAGCAGGTTGGTTTTCACCTCATAGTTACCAACCTGCAGGGTAACTGCTCCTCACACAAATCTATATCAAGCCTAAGGCACTTGTCCACCACAACTTGTGGAAGGGTGGCATGCTGCAAATGTGTTCAGCCTTCATATCCCAGAGAAGCATATGTGCTAATGTGACCAATTGCTCACCCAACATTGCTTAAAACTCTTCATCTGTAAGCACAGATGTTTTGCAGGAGTCCTTATAGGGATGAGATCAGTATTAACTCTTGCTGAATTTCCAGAAATGCCCACACATTCTCTAAAATACTGTACTTTTTTTCTGAAACCCCCCCAAAAAAAGAAAAAATTTGAAAGCAATAAACCCTTTCTTGTTATATCACTTTTACTTCAAGGCTCTGCTTATAACTTATAAAGGAGATGTACTATATCCTTGTTGCCATCAAATACGAGGCAGAGAGACAGGGCTGTGAGAAGCTAGTGATGTGACAAGGAGCAAAGACTCCTGGATCCCTGCCCTGCCCACTAGACCATGCTGCTCTGTTGCCTTGTTGCAAACCCCACCCAAAAGTGGTGCCATTGTGTCTGAAGAACAGTCTTTACAGCCACAAGGCAGAAGGCAGATTTCCTACAGCAAAATGCATCTCGTTTCCCTCCTCCCTTAAATCCAGCTGACCTGGAAGTGTTCAACAGGGCCATGTAAATAGCTCAAATAAGTTTCCTTCAGGTCCAAAAAAAAGTAAATTAAGACAGCCTTCACCCCTTTAGTGTCTCCTTTCCTCGCAGAGCTGAGCAAAGCTATTATATTGAAATGAGTTGCAAATATACATTTCAGAATTGCACCGTTATGCCACAGAAGAGAAAGATAAAATGTGAGCAAGACTGTTTTTACAGCACCTGACCATGAGATGAGGGCTGCCAGGGCCTGCTTTCTGATGTTTTTGATTCAGCTGGAGCATGATCCAGAGCGCAAAGGAGAGAGCAGTTTGGAGAGAGCAGTTTGGAAGGGGCAATTGCTGTCCTTTAGCTCCTCATGTGGGGTCAGGGCCATCACCCTTTCCCCTAGCAAGTGCTGCTGCCAGCTGAGAAGAGGATGTACTCTGCTGCCAGAACAGACTGCCGACACACATCTGTAAACACATGCTGTAAACATCACCTTGCACCTCTGCAAACTGGACAAAGTCCACAAAGAGGGCTGAAAGAATAAATTAATGAATTCATAGAGCTGCTGTCATGGGAGTTGCTATGGAAGCAAAAGGAAATCTTTTTAGATTGTTCTTGCATCACATATTCTCCCACACAGAAACTCCCATTCCCTCAAATTACCTCTAGCGAGGAGTGAAAGAGGAGCATCTCTTCACTTTATCATCCATTCTGCCTGTTTTTTGAGCTCATAGTGAGCCCATGTTGGACTTATATTGCAGTCCCCTGAGAACCTGAAAGCTGCTAAAAGACAGAGAGATGTATGTGGCTGCTATGCAAAGAAGGCTTGAAATTTTTCTGTGGTTTGAAATCCACGTCTGACTTCTGCGCATCCCTGTAACAAATATTTGTTTCTTTCTTCTGCAACTTCTGGAAGTGCAGTTGACATAAACATTAACTCAGATATACAGATCTCCTGTGCAAGAGGAAAAAAAGTGCATTAGTTAGGTTATATGCATTATGCAGAGGACATAAACAGCCACTTGTTTCTGCGTAACTGGATGATTCCTTAGGGAGTAATTAGCATTTTGGCAGAGCAGCTTGCCACTATTTCTGTTCTTCTGCCAGAGGAATTTGATGGGGAGGAGCCTATTTTGGTTACTAAAAAACAATTTATTGTATAATATTTTAGTATAGCTACAAGAGACATTTCAAGGTAGATGCCAACTTTGATACTATCTGTTCACTAGTGACCTCCTCCCTCATATTCTCTTGACAGTTTTAAGATAAAATGTGAATTGGAAAGAGTACTGCTAATGGATGGTCAATCTGAAGTATTGCCCCATACTTGAAAATCTACTTTTATAAGAAAACATAATTTTCCCCTTAATGTGGTCGGGCAGTAAAATTGATTCAAAGTAGCATTAGGGAAAACACTCTTTCAGGACTAGCAAATATCTGACTTAGAGGAAAGGCCTCCTACAATATCTGCAAGCCAGTGGGTTGTAAGGCTGTACAAAGACCTACATAGAGTCGCGAGGCTGCAGATAAGGGTCACTTTCACAGAGCCTCTTCACCAACTTGCAGGATGGTGGGGAGAGAGCCCAAGACATCCGGTTCACACAAGTTCCTCTTTATAGTCATGCTAAGAAATGCTACGTCTGAGATAAGACTTCCCACAGCAGATATTTCTTCCTAGATCCAGCAGTGTGTTAAGAGGGTGCCACCAAGCACCTCAATGCAGCTAGGGGCAGGCGTTCTCAAAGCCTTAATGTTTGTTTTCACAAGGGACTTCTTCAGCCAAAGAAGGGACTAATGAAATAAATGTCATATGCCACAAAATGAATGGGGGATCCCACACTTGTTCTTTTCATCCCTCAGCTGTACGTCATAACCAGCCCATTTTCTCCATCCCACAGGAGAAAGAGAAGATGCTGAAGCCGCACGCAGGAGCCTGCAATTTCTGTGTTTCCTAAGAGCTTGGGAAGGCTCCTGACAGCCCTCCCATGCTGACAGAAGTACCACCACCCACCCCACCAACATCAGTGTGATACACCAGAGCAGCAGGCTGGAAATGGAGGATTTGTTCCAGCAGCAAACAGGCTGCGCTGGAAGGAAACCCCTTGGGAGGTGGGAGCAGCCCTGTGCTGAGGGGCAAGCGAGGTTCAAGAAGAAAGCTTCTGATAGATGTCCAGTAAGACCAGTCTCATCCATTCATCTGTCAGGAGACTTCATTTGTTTACCATGGCCTCATCCTCATCATGTCAACCAGTGTTCTGTATTAATATGTTGAATTAGCTTGTAGCTCTCAATAAATTACTGGCTGACATGTTTTGGCTGCTTTTGATTTGATATAAAGAGGGAGATGCAACAGTAATCACCAAAAGGAGTGGATATCACTATCCATCTCATGAGAGGGTGATTAATGGTACTGCTTTGACCTCTGCCAGTTAGCCCTAGCCAGGAAATTGAAAAGCAGTTTCTCTCTGCAGCCCTCCCTGGGACACACCTTTGCCAGAGCTGCCTCTATGCCTGAGGCGAAGGAGGCTTGATGCGACCTCCATTGCTGAGAGGAGGGAGAGTGAATTAGCCTTCACCTGTAGATCAAAGCTGGCCAAGGGAGCAGAAGCCCTTAAAGCTTTCCTCTACCTTGATAGGAATGAGGGATGTTTAGAGAGGGCTGGTTTATACCTGGTGTCCCTCATACTTTATAACTCTGAAGCACCTGGAATAGTGTTCGGTTTTTGGGCCCCCACCATCAGAAGGGCATAGACTTGTTGGAGCAAGTCCAGAGGAGGGCCATGAAGATGATCAGAGAGCTGGAGCACCCCTCCTATGGAGACAGACTTGTCTCCACACAGAGAGTTATGGTTGTTCAGCTTGGAAAGGAAAAGGCTCTGGGGTGACCTTACAGCAACCTTCCAGTACCTAAAGGGGCTTGCAAGAAATCTGGAGAGGGACTTTTTACAAGGGCACATAGTGAAAGGACAAGGGCGAATGGCTTTACACTGAAAGAGAATAGAGTTAGATTTGATATTAGGAAGAAACTTTTTATTGTGAGGGTCATGAGACGGGTTGCCCAGAGAAGCTGTGGCTGCCCCATCCCTAACAGCGTTCAGGGACAGGCTGGATGAGGCTTTGAGCAACCTGCTCTAGTGGAAGGTGTTCCTGCTTGTGACAGGGAGATGACAGCAGGATGAACTGGATGAGCTTTAAGATCTCTTCCAACCCAAACCATCTTATGATTCTATAATTCTATTGTGCGCAAATCTGGGGTTCAGCTTTTTGAATGCAAATGACTTTCAGTTTGAAAGCCAGGTTTCAGGTTACCCATATAGTATGTGCTGCTTCTCCAGGGTCAATTTGCTAAAACATGGGAGAATCAAAACACATGGAAAGTTTTGCTCAGCCTCTCCCTGCAGATTACTGAAAATGTGCTCCTCTGCTCAAGCCCCTTTTTTAAACGGGCTGTTTCTATATTTAACGGTTATACCTTCCCTCACTGTTTTATAAATCTTAAACAATATTTCTTCTTTCCATAACACTTTAAAAGCAGAGCTGAATCCCCTCTATGCAGCTCAGGAAAAGCCCATTGCCCCAGTGTCACTGCCTTGGGACAGGTATAGCTCCCACCAGGCTGAGCTACGTCTGAAGAAAATATCAAACAGACTTCCTCCATTCACTGACAGTGGAAATCATGAAATACAGATGGACAAAACTGATTTGTCTAAAGCAACTTATGTATCATTTAGGACAGCAATTGTTAGTCCAAAACCGAGATGGTAATGGGCAAGGTAATTCTAGACTAGCTTGCAGGCTGGTGGGAAGGTGACAAGAAACAAAAGAAAACTAGAGGAGACAGTCCTGCAGCATGACAGCTTGGTTTGGATGCTGGGAACAGCTGAAATCTGCAGCAGTGAGACTGATCTGGGTAACAAATAGATTCAAATGAGTGGTTTAGCAGTGACTGGGAAAACAAAAAATGGATTTTATCAAAACTCTCAAAAAGTTTGCAGCAGCAAAGGACATCACTGACTGCAGCAAGTGATGATGTTTTATTCTGCCGAGGCGCCTGTGTTCAGCAAGGACCACTGGGGTGACTAATCAGGTGAGAAACTTAAACTGCTTAGGCCATGGAATCTGGCAACTCTGCAGTACTGCCAAGGATAGTATCGCTGGGTAAAGTGTTCAGCTCAGAAGGCGGCTTTACTGTTCTAGAAATAAAGAACATGCTGTCCAGCTCTCTACTGTAGTAGTCTGCTATACCTTTCTCACAGCTGCATCATGGAAGTAAATATCAATCCTACCTGAGAGGCATCTGTCTTCTGAACCCCTCAGGAAGAACGGGAGGAGCCCTTTCGAACACAGGAAGTGTGAGGGAGCAGAAAGTAGTTCAACAGTATCCGTTCCTGGGGCTTTTGGAGTCCCAGCCTCTCTGGCAAGGTTTGTGCTCTCAAGAGGCAACAAGATCACCACAGCTAAGTAAAATAGGAGGTGGGTTTGCATCCTCTAACCCCATCACACCCATTTACTTAGTTCTTTCTGCATTACTCACCTAATACAGGCAAGGCAAAGCCCAGACAAAACTACTCTGAATGTAGGAGCATAGCATGGAGGAAGCCATGGAGTGCATAGATCATCTGTTATCCATGTTTCTATTGCAAGCTCTGCCACTTTGAAGTCGAAGAACAAGATTGTGGCAACGGGGCTTTGCCTGAGCTCAGCTGTCCCTTGGGTACCTAGGGACAGTGTGCATTGTGTCGGTAATGGCAATATGGGTAAAGCAGCAAACCAAGGATTCATCTTCCTCCTTTTAGCATGCTCCAAATAATCCTACTTTTTGTTACACTTTTTTAAACAATGCTGTGCTTCAGTGGGGCTTCTAGAGACAGCAGAAGAATGCTAGTGGAACAAATAGGGCTGGGATATGCATTGTACAAAGCGTTTTAGCAGGGCAGGATCAGTTGTGCTGCTGCAGGCAGAAAAGAAAGGAAAAAGATAGTAGGATGTGAGAAATGTGAGTTTTCTGGCTTAAAATGATGGCCACTGTGTTTTTAACTTGCTTACTGCTAACTGTCTTCCTAGCTGCCTCTGTGATAACTGCTTTCTCTATTCACCTCATCAGTCACTGTGTAGTAGGTATTATATCAAATAAAACTGTCTACAGTGAAAGACCCAGGTTCTTCTGTTTTTATTGTTGTGTGGAAGTTAGTGTCAGTAATGGTTCATTACCCAGTTTATCTACTTCAGTGATCTCTCCTTGACCGAAGTGAAAACTTTTGTTATAAACTTTCAATTCTATTACCTCACCTTAGTATCGTGTGCCGAAAAGGACTCCATGGCTGTTACAGACATTCAGAGGTGGATCTCATTAAAGATCTTGTTAAAAATTCTTAAGATAGGACAGTGATTAAGAAACTTCCCTTCATCTTAAAGGCTTTTAAAAAATCTCTCTTCTTAGTTAATGATAGAAAAGGATTTCTCCTGATCATGGATAGTCTTTATACTGGTTTGTTGCCTATTGTACATATATTCCCAGTTAAGCCAAAGCATACATAAGTGTTTATGTAATGTCGAAGTGATAAATAAGGCATTTAGGACAAGATTCAGACCAAGCTGTGACTGCAGCACAGTTTAGGCCTATTGATTCTAAACAGCAGATCTGGAAAGCCTTCAGGCTGGCATTGCCTTACATCAGGTATGTTTACAGCTCATAGTGGAACTCTAGACTGAGCCTTAGAGCTCTCAGGACCACAAGGTTTAGCCACTTGGGTGCAATTACCCACATGTGATGAGTCTGGCACTCAGTCTAGCATTTAGACAAAACCTGTTATCCCTAAGAAGGTATGATCTGCATGGACTGAAGCCAATGACCACAGGAAGTGCACCAGAGCTACACACAGTCTGAATAACATTCAGCTTCAGATTAAGACCCCTAATTATGAGTGCCTACTTGTGTGTGAGATGTCAAAACTCCCATCATACTCAGCAGATATCTAATCATATTGGCAATAGAGGTGGTGAGCAATTTAGCTAACCAAAATTTGATGCCCAGGGATGGACTGAGCTACCCAGGTGCAGATGTCTAGTGTTATTTTGGTTGCTGTAGGGTATCCTGTAGCTGCCATTCCAGGAGATGATGATCTTCTGTAAGTTGTATGCCATTTCTGCCAGCCTTCTGCAGACATTTCAGCTGCTGTGAGGATCCCAGATGGCTTTGTGTGGGCAACTGAATTGCAGCCCTAATGGCTGGTTAGATGAGTATCTCTCAGCTCCAGTAAGACTGCTCTGATTAGATCTACCCTGACTGTAATGGGATCATAGATGCAAGTACGTTCATCTCAAACTGGAACCTACCACTTCATTAACAAAAAGAGCTGCTGATAGCAATATCCACTTATACATAATTTCTTACTGGTCTATACAGTCAGTCAGGGAATCAGACACTTGATGTGAAGCTTTGTCTAAGCCCAGGAGTTAGACTTTCAGCTTCAGTATCTTAAAAGTGTATCTAGATACCTATGCTATGTACTACCCCAAGGGCGGGATGACATCTCTGTCCCTTTAGATTGAAGAGCCCTTTACAGCTTGGGGAAACAGTAGGAAAGTGTGTAAAAAGGAACATGTCTGTGAGGTCTAGCAGCCATGGCCTACATCGGGATAGGGTCTGTCTCCTGGATGTTTTTCTCCCCAGGACATTCTAATGTAAAAGACACAGAGAGGAACAGGGCCAGGTACATCTCCAAAAGCTGGCTAGAGGTCCCATCCAGCAGTTACAAAACTGCTGTTGTTCCTGTCTCAGTTATTCACTTGTTAGTTCCATGAATCTGTAGCATAATCACAGACTCATACAATGTCTTAATTCATGTATTTTACCATTATGCAGAACTTCAGTGTCTGCATATATCACAGGCCTTTATATTTACCCCTGTACCAAGGTAAATTATTTGGTCTTGATTAAAAGTTAACCTTCCAGAAAGACATCCAGAGTAGATAACTTATCACTTCTCTTGGGAGCCTCTTTTGAAGGTTAACACCATAATAATTGTTAAGAAATACATGCTCTCTTTTTTTATTTGAGTTCGCTCAGCTTGAGCTTCAAAACATCAGCTCTTGTTATGTTTTTATTTAGTAGATTCAATAACCTTTTACCAACCATTTTTTCCATAGTTCTACTAACCCGTAACTGAGACATTTCTTAATCTGTTTTTTTGGTTAACTGATTTTTCCTTTCTCAATACAGACGTCCTACCTCTGAATTATTCCTGAACCCTCTTCCAATGTTATTAACTCATTTTTAAACTGTCATCATAAGACTTGCATAAGTTCTCACCTAGAGTGCACAAAAAGAGTAAATCATGACAGCTTATTTATACATCAAGCATTAGCCAGAGCATTGCACAGGGAGCTCATTTGGAGTAGTTTGTTGCTTTCTTTTTGCCTCTTTGCTGCCAGTTACCTTGCCCAGGAGTGGAGACTTCTGGGCATGTGCCTAAGACAGGAGAGAGGAGAAAGAAAAAGAAAGCCCTCTGCTATGTGAGGTTCATCAATATGGCTCCTAGGTAAAGGAGCAACAAGGGCTGGCAGTGGTGGGTATGGAGGGGTTGGGGTCCAGAACAGCATGCAGCAAAAATGAACAAATAGCTTGTTCTGGAGCTATAATTTTAAGAGCTGGTTGAACTGAATGGTTTCTGATACAGCTCTGCTGGTTTTAAAATAAAGAACAAGGATGATTACAGAGTGGTATTGCCATTATCAGCCCCTGTGCTATGGCTACTAACAGGGAGTTAGCTGATGAAGTGTATTTGATGTACTTGATGAAGTGACAGCACAGGCTAAAGAAATTGTTGTTCACTCAGGCATGTGAAGATTTTGACTGTAATCCCAGCTCTGACTGTTCATCTGCTTCCAAAAGTAACTTAATCATAATGTGTTTCCATTTCCCCAATGTCCTCTTCCCCCACACACCTTTTATCTAACTCTGTAAAGCCAGGACTTAGAGTTATCACATCTTCTAATAAAGAACCCTAAACCCACTTGTAATCTCTAGGCGTTACTTTCACCTCTTTCCTATTCTCTCAGCTGAGCAGTGACAATGGAATTAGGTGCAATGTTTCTGCCAAATTCCTGTGGGTAAATGCTCGTCCTATATCTAGATTTCCTCACGGTCTCCCATCCAACTATAGGACAGACCCGTAATTCTCTACCCTCTGGCTGCATGTCTTTAGGAATAGCTCTCGTTAGTAAATATTGTATTCACCCTGACATCCAAAATGCCACCAGCTTCTTTGATGTGCTACTGTGGGGACAAAAATGGCAGGAATGTAAGAATCATTAGAGTGTAAGTTGAATGTTGTGCTTCCTAGAACAGGCACTTCATGCAGCTGCCGAAATAGCTCTGCTGAAAAGCAGACTAGCATACCAATTTTCACATTTTCAGATCTTATGCTGTGCATACCAATGAATTTCTAAATTGTTTCTTATGCAACTGTAATACTATTTATAAAAGATTTAGGGTTATTTTAAAAAAAGACACTTAAAACTACTTTTTAAATAATCCAACAATGTGACCCTGTGGGAAGGTCACAAGGGTCATAAGGTGACAGATTTTAACTTTTGCCTGTATACAAGAATACAGAATACAAGTTTGATATTTTACACCACAAATGATGAGCAAAGCTATGTTTCGTCAAGGGTTTAATATATTGGACTTGAGTTTAATGTCTTTCTATGTGGTTAGGCTCCCAGAACACATTTTTTCATTAAAGTTACAGCAATGGCTTAATTATTCTGATGACTATACTTATAGAAGATGCAAAAAGAGAGAACAAAGTTACTTTTACTAGACTCAGGTCACCACTTGGTCATGTGCCAGCATAATAACACTTTGAGTAGGAACGGGTCTTAAAGCATTGCACTTGCCAATTTTTCATAATAAAAATACAGACAGTATTAATAGCTACTAGCATTTCCGGCATCATACTTGACTTCTGGAAGGGGATCCCCTGCCGCATTCCAGAATTGACGTCTGCTGGGGACAGCCGCCTTTGCAAGTGCCAACTGAGTTCCTGCAGGGAAGGGCCCACATCCAACAGCCCATCTATCAAACAGAAGGCGGGCAGAATTAGGAGTAGGATGGAGAATAGATGTCAGAAAATCTTGAAATCAGCATGATATTCTATTGATGAAAGAGAAGGAAGATATGAAAAGAATGGGGAAGAAAAGCAAACAGCTCCTGGTTTGCATGTAAACAATAATTTTATAGTTCTATACATTTTCATAATAAAAAAAAATTATGATTCAAAATCAAAGAGGGAGAAAAGAAAAAATAGGTATTTTAAATGTGTTTTGTCTCTGTCCAACAAAGTAATTCTCATTTTTCCTTCTCAGGCACGTTTTAATTTTACACTTCTATTTATGGTTAGAGCAGTCTAACGTAACATTAAAAGAATTAATCTTATCACCACTAAGGAAGTACTGGAAGATAAAATCAGGATTGCGCTTTGATCATTAAATGGCTTTAGAATTCTGCACACAAACAGATCTCTCTCTGTGTTATCAAATGTCAGAGACACAGTTATGGCTGTTTGTGAAAGATATCCTTTCTCCTGCTCACACTTACATACACAGACCTTCACATGGGACACATACTCTTTTATTTTCACATCTTTTCTCAGCTACATAAATTGGTTCTATTTGTAGGAAGCAGGAGGGAAATTCTTGGAATTGTTTTCTGTAGGGGAGAGAAAGAAGAAGATTACTATAAGGACAAAATAAAAGGGTCTGTGTGTCATACAAAGGTACTTGTAAACTTGGAGCACAATTACCTAGCTTCAGAAAAGTACTCTGACATCCACAGTATACACCATGTTTAAAATATGGGAGCAAGGAAAGAAGTAAAGCATTATCATAGTAATTTGCAACTAAATCCATAAACAAACAAGTTTTGGGTGATGTTATGCATAATGAATATGCTAGTTAGGACAATTTAGGCATTTTAGGACATAATACATACATGTTCATTATATATATATTTGCCCAGGCAGCCAAGAAGGCCGGCAGCATCCTGGCCTGTATCAGAATTAGCATAGCCAGTAGGACCAGAGGAAGTGATCATCCCCCTGTCCTCAGCAATGGTGAGGCCGCACCTCAAATACTGTGTTCAGTTTTGGCCCCTCACTACAAGAGAGACATTGAGGTGCTGGAGCAGGTCCAGAGAAGGGCAACGGTGCTGGCGAAGGGTCTGGAGAACAAGTTTGATGAGGAATGGTTGAGGGAACTGGTGTCGTTTAGTCTGCAGAAGAGAAGGGTCAGTAGCTGCTCTCTATAACTACATGCAAGAAGGCTGTATTGAGGTGGGGGCCATTCTCTTCTCCCAGGTGCCAAGCAACAAGACAAGAGGTAATGTCCCCAAGCTGTGCCAGGGGAGGTTTACATTGGATATTAAAAAATTTCCTTACAGAAAGGGTAATCAGGCCTTGGACCAGACTTCCTAGGGTAGTGATGGAATCACTGACCCTGGAAGTGTTCAAAAAACTGTGTAGATGAGGTCCTCAGTGGTACGGGTTAGTGGTGATCTTGGCAGTCCTGGAGTAATGATTAGACTTGATAGTCTTAAGGGTCTTTTCCAATCTAGTTAATTCCATGACTTTCTACTCTACTCTACTCTACTCTACTCGCATATTCATACTTAACTGAGGCCTCTTTATGATTCACTGTAACCAGCCCCAGGTAGGGCCTGGGCCATGGTGCATGCAAGATCAACATGGACAGTGGCAGGCTGGCTGGAAGAGCAGGGGCACAGCAGCACTGGGTGCTGCAGAGGATAGAAATTGACATAGAAGCCAGAAGCCAGGGATGGGAGTCTCAGAATAGGTGGTTAAAATGTCAAGATCATCAATGTTTTTTTTTATTCCCCCACCCCCGCCCCTTATTCAATTATCAGCAGCAATTACAAACTGACATTAACAATGCCTGCAGAAACATGGAAAATTGTCTTGGATTGAATGGCAGAAGATCAAGTAGAAAAGGGGGCAGAAGGACTCACAGCACATCTTTTTTGCATCAGCCCTGTGATTCAGGCTTACTGTTCGCTACTGCTCACTGACAGGCATGATAACTAAGAAAAAACCTTGTTTCGGTGAATGGGAAAAATATTTGGGCTGAAATGTAGTCATAAAAAAAAAAGGCAAGGATTTACTGCTTTTCTATAAATTTGCACTTCTTCCACAGCCCAGCGCTTCCCTCACCCCCCTCTCAGGCTATCAAGAGACACATTCCCTTCGTCTATTTTGCAATGGACTATTTCACAACCTGATCACCAACTCCAGTCCGAATGTGCCCTAACAGAATGACGCAAAAAAGCAAATTGCTAGTGTTTCCTTAAGGCAGATTAAAAATATTAATTTCAAGATGTTGGTTTTAAATGCAAGTCCTTTGTTTTGTTTTTGGTTTTTGTTGGGTTTTTTTCAGAAGAAAGCTTTCTTTTCATTCAGTGCATTTGACTAGCTAAAGCAGATATATAAAGTTGAGTAGACCACTAAAGCTGATCAATGGGAGGAAGTACTTTCACAGTTGGTGTCTATATATATAACTTCGTATGCACACACAGACATAGAGACACAGAGCTATTGCCTAGTAAAGGCTCCTGGAAACACAAAGAGGCTGTATAACAGCCTGGAAAATTTCCCCCATTTTCTGACAGCAGGACAATAACACCTTTTTGTTCCTGGGGAAGGCATGCACATCAACAAGGGCACTAATCTGAGTAAACCTGGAAGGCAGCAGCAGGATCCAGCTCAGCACAGAGGCCAAGAGCGGGGAATGGCGTAACAGGTCAGCCTAAAAGTTACACTTCCCAGCATGTGCACAGTGTGCTGAGGTGCTTATTCCAAATCTATGCACAGAATGAAGTCAGTGGAATTACACCAGGGATGAATTTAGCCTCATAACTTTACTGATCTATTTCCTACAATTCTCTTAAGTATTCAGTTGCTTCCTGCTAATTATTTTTGCATTATTTTATAGAAGGCTAGTGTGTGCCACATGGGGCTTTTGTAAAATGTTCTTTAATCATTGTCGCTCAAAATAATTTAAGTTTCTGAATGAGTTTATAAAGTAGTAAAGTAGCTGTTAGAGAAAAGGCTATGGTTCTTGTTTTATAGGTTATTAACGTGAAGCAAGTATTTTCCATACAAATCTTCTTAACATTATTTCATTAAACCTCATGCCAAGCTGAATTTGTGTTTTGGTGAAGTTAATGGAGCTCCCCAGGCTTTCATAAGAGTTCATGCTCACACTATGAAATATGCTTGCAAAAGACAGCTTTCATTTTTAAGTCTGACCTCAAAAACTGTTTCTGTATCTCATATCATAGGATTTCTTATTCATAGGCAGAATTAAGCATGTATCTTGTCTTCAGGACCCTTCTATTTTTAATTCATTTCATACTGAAGAAGAAAAAGTAGGACTGGGGTATTGTGAAAATATATTAAAGTAGAGATATGGTTACAAAGCTTAAAAAATCAACCTCCATTGTTGCAAAACAGCTTGTTGGAGGTTGCACTTGATACATGGACCAGTTTCTGTAAAGTTAGTACTAAGATATGAAAACAGGGACTCAGGCATTAAATGCAAGATCCATTCATTTGATGTATCCTGCATTAGTTGCAATTAGGTGTAACAAGGTTCAGCAAATGCCTGAAAAAATATGAACAATCTCAAGTTCTTTGCCTTCTCCTGCATGCAGCCTTTTCTGAGTAACTGTTTTTTGAGTCATCCCCTGTATGGAATAATACTAGAGTTTTCCAGATGCCTTGCAAAGTACTCCAATTATTGTATTTACTTAAACAAGTAAACACATAAACAAAACAGAACACAGCCAGACCAGGCCCAGGATACCACGTAGTCAGACTAATCCAATTCATATTTCAGTGCTTTCTCAGCATTTCTATCTTTCTGAAAGATGTTAAGATGTGGTCCCACAATTGCTACCAGCACTGGGTAGGTGGTTTTACCAGTAGATTCAACCAAGCTGTCAAACACTAGCCCTGAAATGAATAAAATGAGACGGGGAAAAGGAACAGATGGTCTTTACCTTTCTAATGCCACCTTTGGAAATCATCTAAAAGATATCTTAACTCTATATGGCTACTTCTCTGCTTAAATTTAAATACCTGCTAATGTAAGTTCTGTATTTAGTTGGAGGCCTGCTATATTTTCGATGATCAGGCCAATCACCCTTGTCATTACAATTCAGAGAACGTTTTTATATCTGTTCCAGCAAAACTCTCACAGCCACAATGACAATTGCAATTGCACAAGACATTTCAGTAGCTGAGCCAAAGCCTGAACAGAGGCCAGATCTCCTAGCTTCTTTTCCAAAGGCTGCATTGCACTTATTCTAGCAGTCTCGCTCTGCTGGCTATGTAGTGTCAATTTTTAATTTACTCTACTAGACACCAGTCCCTTGAGTATTATTTCCCAATCAGATAATTATTCCGTTCAGCTCCTCTAAAATATCTTCTGCTGCTTTGAAATAGGAGAGGCTGGGGTGCCTATTTCATAGTCTTTAAGCTCTGTTCATGCAGCTGAGAGAAATGACTTATATTGCCAATGTGGATTTACTCATTAGGTCTGTTATGCTAGTAGATGCTCTGGGGAAGCTGACGGTGACCAAATATTTCCTTTTTATCAGTGCAGCTATTTGTCTCTCATCTTGATACAGAGCAGTTCTGGTTGTCACTGGTATGTGCTGCAATCTTATCAGATCTGCCTTCTCTTTCCTTCCTCCTTTGCTCATGAAAAGTTACCCTATTGACTTTCTCAAAGAACATTATCAGTGTTATTTCACAACCCCATCACTTTAATTGCCAAATACATACAAAACATTCCGGTCTCAAAAGAGATAAAAAAATATTCAGAGGTGAAATGAATAACACCCACATGTTTTAAAAGATCTCCCTGCACAGAGTCTTCATTTTGTCCTTTGATATGGCTTTCAAAATTAATTCCAGTCCCAATCTCTCAAATCATTTGCTGACTAAGATCTACAAAACCTCAAAGTAATTGGAAAATTAACTTTTCAAATCATACCTTTATGCATCTGGGGAGCTGAAAATCCTTTACCACATTTTGAAGACAAAAATGCCTTTTTGTCTTCATCTCAGAGCAATAAGGAGGAAAAATTCCCATGAGTAAGTCAAGGACCTATTTTGTGATAGTCTCCATATTCACCACAATAATCTCTGTGGTGTTCCAGACACCGTGCTGGAAACATTAATCTGTTCTTATGCTGCTTCTCTCACAAACCGCAAATGTGTGCATCCAGTTAATTGAATTATAAATCAAACTAGTTCTATTATGAGTAATACAACTCACGCATTAATAGTGTCAATGAGTAATTAATTGATCATCAGTGCAGCTGTTTTTACCAGGTTAGGTGGGGAACCATCTTGAAGAGCAAAATAGCAATGCTCTGGAAGTAAAGGTACAAGGATCCCAGTAGCAGCATGTCCCCTTTAGATAGCGAGTTTAAACAGTAACATCTGTGGTAAGGAGTGAATTGACAAAGTGATAAAGTACTGCCTAATTACTTCAGAAAGTTGCCTGGTATTAAGATTTCAGTACATCATATAAGCAAGAAGATAATTTACATCAAACTGAGGGGTTTTTAACATGAAGAAGGACTGAATGTTCCATTTCATAAAAATGCATCTGCGCCTTTGTACAGAAATCAGAAATACCTAGTTTTATGGCAGGTAATACGCTGTATGACAAGCCTTCCAAAGTCAAGCAAAGTCAAACCTGGCTGATTTTTTCCCTCTGGAGCAGGAGAAATTCCACAGAAAATAATTTATTTTTGATGATAATTTTTAAATTTTCTTTCCTTGTCTTTTCTCCAGGATAGAACTGGTATAAGTATAGGGGAGCTTTTTCATGTTCTTTGCTTCTTTTAAACTATCTCAGTGTTCCACAGTGCTTAATCTAAAGAAGCTTTTGGTGTTTATGCAGCTAGACCATGATTCCTCTTTCCATGGCTAAGTCATTACACGCTGCTTGTAATTCACAGAGGAAGTCTGTCTGTGCAAAAGAAATGTGCACAGTGGCTTTTCCTCTATGCCCTTATGCCAATATTACAAAGCATGTGAGTAACAATTTTCAATTTAACTACCTGGCTTTGTACTCGTCATAAGATACAGAGCACAGGTCTTGTGATATGCACTGGAGAGTTATGTAGATATTGGTATTACAAGTTTCTCAATTATTATCCTTCAATAAACACTTTTTAGAGTCCTTGAGCTACTTTGGAGCCTTTCCATGTAAGCAAAGCTATAGCTGTGATTTTCTGTTATTGCGCATCCAGACTTCGTGGTATGGGAACCAGTCCAGGATAAAGGCAACAGTGTTATTGCACATGGGCCGCCTTGAAACTTTCATTCATATGCGACAGGGGCTAGGGCTGAGCCAGTAGAATAGAGGAGCTGCAAGACTTAAAAACTTGTTAATCAAAAGTTTGGAATTATTTTTCACTCAGTGGAGATTCCTTATTAAGAAAATGTACCCCCATCCCCACCACATATTCATTGAAAGAGATTTACTTTAATAAGCTTGTCCAGTTTCTTTTAGCAACTCATTATAACAAGCAATCACTTTCATAGAATCACACAAAAGAGGTCTGCAATGGACTTTGAGGATATGCCTTAAGTGCTATGTAACAGAGGGACAGGAAGGAAGCTTGAACACTGAAGCTTCAGACTGTCCACACTGTTTTATTGTTCACTCTCTGCAGCTAGTTTTCTTCAAGACAAATCTGCTATAGATTTGGGGCAGGACATGAGCCAGTCCATGTGACTGTCTCAGGACCAGGAATCAGCCCTGAGGCAAATTAGACATAGCCTAAAAGGTTATAGAGCCATCTTTTTTTCTTGAAATAGAAAATACCATTACGCAGTAATTTGTTCTGTTTCTATATGAACCAAATCTAATCAATGAGCTTTGTGGGCTGAATACTCCAGGGTTGTGCTCTGCCCAACATCTTCCACTGTTTCTGAATTTTGCTCCGCTGCTACTGACATCAGCAATTCTTCATTGTCACAAACAGGCATAAATAACTTGCTGCTACTCTTTCCATGTCTCATGCTCTAGTATTCCAATAAATTTCCAGTAAAACACTCATCTGCACCAGTTAAATGATTCTAGTGAGTATACTAGTGTTAGCTTGTATACAGTTTTTATCTGCTGAGAATAATAGATGCATGTCTTACGATAGAAAACAGTACTTCCCTATCAAGATAGCCCTAATTGAAAGGGGCTGTAATGCCAGCTTCCTGCATAGACAGAAACCCATGTATCTCCACTGGAATTATTAGGAAAACCACTCAGTAAAGTCATCTCAAAATTATTCTCGGGCTGTGATCCTTGGAAACCCCTTGGCAATGCAGGAGGTAACCCCTAGCAGGGATCCTGACAACATGTTTATAGCCCATGAAATACAGCAGAATAAGCCTATTTTGGATGATGATATGTAGAATCAGTACTGCAAGGCATCAGTGACACTAATTTCTCAGCTAGACCACAGTACCACTTAACATCTTCAGTCAGGCTTTATGAAATTAAACGAGGGCAAAATTTGGCCTTGTAATTCCATCCCCTATGCTGAGGAGGTCCAATTACAAACAGTACTATTAATATTGCTACCCTCATTCATGGCATCCAGCCACTAAGGGACAAAGCAATTGCAATTCAGTTAAGTTAATAAAGATGCATTCATATAACAGCTCACAAAAGCAAGTATTTTGAACTCTGCAATGGCATATTTTTTATCTTTCCTACTTCTTGTCTGCTGTTCAGACAGAGAAAAACCTGGATAAGTCCAAAACCTAACAGTTACTGGTTTTATTTTCCTGAAAGTAATGGGCAATTTTATAGTACTTTTGGGTTCTGGGCCTGAATTTCAGAAGTGCTAGGTGATTGTAGCTCCTGTTCTACTTAGTGTAAGTCCTTGCTGCTCAGCTTACATTGCAAGTAGGCCTTCAGTCAAGTTTGTACTGTATCAGGTTTCTGAAAACTTGGATAACCATTTTTTTAACAAGGAAAAGGATATAGGAAATTATTTGTGTATATACAGACATGGATTTTTCATTTCAGATTGGCTGGTTTTTATTTTATTTTATTTTATTTTA